>APFE031456009.1:45193-66111 GCA_000404065.3 Pinus taeda
ATAAAATCATCTTTATTGAAAAACATTGATTTGGGAGGGTGGGAATTGCAATTAATTATATTTTGCATTTTATTTTAAGAAATCATTTTTACTTTTATGTTAGGAATCATTTCAATTTTCTTTAAAACATATTATTACGTATTTCTATCATTTCATATATATATAATATATATATATAAGAAAAACGGTTGTAATTTCCATTAAGAGTAAAAAGAAGTTACATTATGTATATGCCAAAGCATTCCCATGCATTTTCCCAAAATCATATCGCAATTTTGCATTTTCAAAAACTGTTAGTGTTATTCGTAACCAACACCTATATCTCAAAAAATGTGTATTACAGACACCTCAACCTTTTTACAAAAAATATACCCACATAGAATTGAGTCCGAAAACTTTGTTTCATCCCACTATCAAGCTTATCTTCAACCCGTATAATATTCATATATAATATTTAAACAAAAAAAACATTCTAATTTGTGCCCAATCTATAGGAAAATCAATAACAAAATCTTCTCCCAATAGGAGGAAAGAAGTATTTAAAAATAAGGTAGGGATATGTAAAGTCTTGATGTAGTATCAATTCAATGTGTTTTTTGCCTCATCAGATCCAAGGGTCAAAAGAAAATTCTATTTCGAAGCCTTCTTGATCTTCAAAGACTTTGCATGTGCCTTAGTCCATATTTGGGTCATTTTTGGTTAATTTGTTTGCTTTATCATCTCAAGCCCTATACATGTGGTTATAAGCTATAAGAGAGAAATGAGAAACTCTATTTTGTATCTTGTCCATCAATGGATGCAACGTAAAGGTTTGATGGTTTTCTTTTTTATTCATCCACTGAATGACCACCTGAGAGTCTCCATTGATGTGAAGGGAACAAACATTTTTTGAGATGGCTAATAGGATAATTGTGTAAAGAGAAAAGAGTTCAACCATATTGTTCGAAGCAGGGCCAATGTTGGAAGAAAAGGAAACAGTATGGGAATGAGAGAAGAGGAAGAGGAGCAACCAATTTTTAAGAACCTTTGGCGATAAAAGATGTCACCTCCACCAATGGATTAGATTAGTAGGTCAATTCTAAGGGTATTTCATATTTAGCTCTTATTTTCGATGTTGCAATAGGAGCACACCTTCTTAGAGATATGTCAAATATTAGTGTAGACATATGAGTTAGTGGGGTTCCTTAAGACTTTATGGTATCCAAGAGACAACTATGTCTATTGTAGTAGAGGATACAAGTAGGTAGCTGCAAAGACGAAGATAAATAATTGATTTGAAGCTTTTGGGGATCAAAATCTTTTTAGTGAGGAGGTGTGATCCAAAATGGATCTAAATTAAAATCCTCTCATTTTTTAAAACTTTATAATAAATAATTATTGTTTTCAAAATTTGAAATAAATTGTCTAATAACCAAAATCCATGGATAATGAGAAGACTCATCTGAATATTGACCTTCCAAGGAAACTCTATTAAACATGGTGTTTTTGGAAACAAAGGACAACAATGAAGATGAGATCAAGGAAACTAGGGAAGAAGATAACCATTAGTAAAAGAATGAGAGTTCAAAGTGAAGAAACTTGCTCAAAGGATGGAGTTAGGAGATGTTGATCCTATCCCTAGATGACAGAAGGTTGTCCATGAGCCAAGTAATCTGCAAAATGTGCCAATGAGTAAGAATGCATTAAAACGCTAATTGAGAATGTAGCTAACCTCTAATGCATTTCTCGAGCATAATAAAATCTTGATGGAATGTTAGTTTTCCCATTTAGGTATCTAGGGAAATTTGTTGTTGATGTTTTGATTTAAATGTTGTGTTCTTGGTTTCTTCTAGTTATGCTAATGAAGTGGCTAGTATATTGAACATTTGAAAACTTGTTTAAATTCCCAAGCTCATTGTCAATTTTCTAATGTTATATGTTGTGTGACAACTCATTTTCCCTTGAGTGCAATATTCTATATTTTTTATTTCCTTGTCACTCCCACAAGCATTGAATCTATTGGGCACTTAAAATTATTATTTTCTACATCACCAATTTCATTAATTGGATGAGCATTAGAATTATTAATTGGATTTAGTAAATGTTGATAGTAGTCATACAACTTTGAAGATTGATATAAACCATATGCTACAATGATTCACCTTTGAGTTGCACATTTGATTTCCATAGAATAAATCTTCCCTTTAATGAGCCCAATGAGGTTTTCTTGCTTGAATGTTGAGTGGGTTATGAAACATCTAACTACAACCATTCCTTTTCCTTATATATTAATGCGACCACCTTCTAAGATTATATGCATTGGTTTGTCCTTACCTACATCAACTTTTGCATACATAATTATTCACATTTACATGATTATTAATTGGGGAATATGACCTTGGTAGTTTAGAATGCTGTAATTTCACATTTGCAAACAAGGTGTGTTGGTGATTGGATTGCAAACAAAGTGGCTTGCTTCCTCTTGTTCAACATTAGTCTAGCCACCATAAATAGGTAAACTAGATTTGCACAAAGAAAATTCAAATTTAAATGAAGAACATAGTTAATGTTACATAAAAATTCATGTAAATGAGATGAATGGACCATAATATTTGCAAATTTAATGATGAAGTAGGTATACTTGTCTTGGACATGGCCAATATGAGCAAGACCATAATAAAGACAAGATAATACTACATATTGAAGATATAAGAAGGTTATTATATTTGTTGAATCATAAGATTTTAATTAACAAATTCAATTAATGAATGGAATGTTAACAATGATGTCGCATGGTAACTGTTTGTTTATGATTTGATTTGTCTAATGAGAACAAATGATGCTTTCTACAAGCCTAAAAGCAGAAGGAGAATTCCACTTTGACGATAATGAAACCATGTGCTACTCTTTAATCACTTTTAGACTTCTAGACAATAATGAGATTGAGACGTGAGTGCTATTGTAATTATCTTTATACTGTTCCGGCCTTTAGTTAATGAGATGAGTTTGCATCACTTTTAGTTAGATAACGATTGGACTGAGTTATGAGTGGTATTGGCATTAGAACTCTGGATGATTATGCTCTTCTTTCCTTAATCACTTTTAGATAATGATGGGATTGAGTTGTGAGTGGTATTGTAAGTAGATTTATACGGAGTTGTTTAAGGAAGGGAGGAATTGCTTGGACAGCTAAAAGGTGCCAGAATCCAAGAATTTTTTTGTCAAAAAATCTTATAGTGGCAGTGTTTGAATCGTGTTTTTGATGGTGGAAATGGATTCAGCGCCATAAAAAATGTCTAGGACACCTAAAATTTAGAAGTCTAACAACTATAACTTGGATTTACAAAAATCCTTGCCGGATTTTCTCTAAATATGACCAGAATTACCATAACTTTCCGGGAAACTCCTCCGCCTCGTTAGACTACGCAGATTTATACTCTTCTTGACTTTAGTTGATGAGTTGAGTTTGCATCACTTTTAGATAACGACTAGTCACTGAGTTGCGAGCGGTATTAACATCATAACTTTGATTGTTTATGCTCTTCTTTCTTTCCATTAATGAGATGATTTTGCAAAGAAGGGAGTTGCACAAAATTATATTGTGAATAATTATTGATGCTAACCAACATAATAAATGAAAAAATATATCATTATGTTTTTATATAATAATATTTTTTTGTTAATTGGGTTTATTTTGGGTAATTGGGAGGAGCAATTGTTATCCTCTTCGCCTTGGTTCAATTCTCACAAACAACATGATGAGATTTGTTGTAAGATCTTCGAACCTTGTTGAATGCCTTCTATCACTTTAATGGAATTTGTCCAATTGTACATTACATATAATATAATGGAAAAGTCTATACATTATATGGTTTTGGCATTCTTCGACAAACACCACAGAAATATAGTTATATAATTTTTGAGTAAATTGCAATTTTTTATATTAAAATTATAATTTTAAATATATAAATAAAATTTTGTACCTCAAAAGAAACCATATCACACTTACATTATGCAATATCAACAATTGATATTTACAATTGCAGCCATTATTCTAAAATTTATTGCATTATGCACTATCAACAAATAATATCTACAACTCCAACCATTATTCTAAAATTTTAAATAGATTTTAAATAAAAATATCCAAAAAAAATATAACCATAAAAGTCCAAAACATAACATTTTTAAGCTACACTTGATATATTAATTAGAATATGTGAAAAGTGGATATGAATATAAAGTAGGAAAGTTTTTTCCCCTCCTATGAAATAAATTAAAAACGAACAAAATGCATTCTCTTTCTCTTTTCTCTCTCTCTTTTTATTTTTTATTTGTTTATTAGTCCTTGCCTCACTAGGGACTATAACATTCGCCTCGTGGTCAAGTTGCATTGACTGTGCATTATTTGGTTGTGTTTTTGCAATTTTAACAAAAGTTTTGGGAAAATTCTTAATATTTCTATTTTTGCACAATTTCAAAAATAATTTTCGAATTTTCAGTAAATGTTATTTCTAATTTCCCATTGGTTGAGGAAGCTTCGATGGGACATAATTCCCCTGGTGGAGGGCATTTAATTTTCAATTTTTTCTAGTTCCTGACAATTCATTTTAAAATTAAAATAAAAGTAACTTTGTGAGTGGCCATTGCATTGGTGAGTGCTCTGACACTGAAACTGTTATGTTAGTGCTTTGTGCAATGATGTGAAAATTGATGCAGTTGCAGGACATTGTTATGTTATTTCTCTGCTCAATGATGCCGTTGTAGGTTGTTTGCATAGGCCTCATGTGGGGCGCGAGGTTGGGGTGGCTGAACAAATGTCGAATATATATTTTTATGTTTCCTTGTGTGGAGGATGAAGTCTGTGCGAGAGAACTGAGGTCCTTTGCATTGTGAGTTCTGTGACATTGATCAATGATGCAGTAATTGGTACAGTTTCGTTGTGCAAAACTTTTGATGTGCAGAGGACAAAGTATGTGCAGGAGAACTAGGGGTCGTTTGCATAGATTGGGGTGTTGTGACATTGATGGAGGTGCAAAGGGAGTTAATATCATTTTTGTAACAATATTGTAATCGTTGGACTATAAAAACTACTCTTATTATGCAATATTAAATAAACTGTGTTTTCAATCCATGTGACATGTAGTTATAAGAAACTGTTATGTTAGTGCTCTATTCAATGATGCAAGAATTGATGTGGTTACAACTCTTTTCATAGGCCACGGGGGTCCCGAGGGGTCGAGGGGGCTAAACAAATCTCCAATTAATATTATTATGTTTCCATGTGTGGAGGACATAGTATGTGCAGGAGAAATAAACCATGTTTTCAATTTATGTGAAGAAGAAGTGCTTTGCAGTAAAATAAAGTGAGTCAATCGAGTCTTTCCATTGAAATGGGTTGGTACATGTTTTGCAATATCACCAGTAAATACCCCCCGGTATGAAAATGCGTTAATGTTTAGTTGATTTCTTTGGTCTCCAAATGTGTGAAAAGATTTGCGCAAGGTTTATTAAAATAATAAATATACAATTCTTTTTTTTTATTATTATTTAGGAACATATTTTGCAAATATGGAAGTAGCTGTGTGGAGGAAGATATGTGAAGGTGGTTGTGCGGAGATGGCTGTTTGAAGGAAGTGTGTGCAGAGAAAAAATGCATATGCGCAGAGCTTTCATTGTGGCAAAAGCTTTGTGCAAAGTTTATCAAAGTAATAAATATACAAATCTCTTTTTTAACTCTTATTTAGGAACATATTTCACAACTTATCTTCATTAATTAATATCAATTTTGAATGTCAATGACTAACAAAAGGGAATTATTGAGTGCGGAAGTAGTTGTGTAGATGAATTTGTGTGGAGGTGGTTGTGTGTGTGCGAAGGTTATGTGGAGAACAAATGCATGTGCGAAATTTGTGAAAAATGGGAGATGTGCAAAGGGAACTTTTAATTGTAATGCATCTTCAACTCTTTTGGAGTTAGTGCACGTGCAAATTGATATTAGTAGATTGTGCACAAGAGTAGTGCTCATTTTATTATTAATATATTCTGCAGAGTGCGGAGGTTCATACAATGAAAACTTGAGAGATTTTTGCGCATAATGGGCTATGTTGTTCTAAGGAAGCATGTGCGAAGAACAAATGCATATGCGTAGAGATTTCGCTATATCGAACGCTTTGTGGAAAGTTTATGAAAATAATAAATATACAAATATCTTCTTCAATTTTTTTTAGGAACGTAATTCGCAGTGAATGTTTCCTCTCTAAGATATATGTGGCCCATATAAATCAATATCAACTTCAAATGTCAATGACTAACTGAAGTTCATTGTTGAGTGTGGAAGTAGTTGTGCGAAGGTGGTTACACATGTGTGGTGATTATGCGGAGAAAAAATGCATATGCAGAATGAGGGATGTGCAAAATTTGAGCAGAATGAGGGAAGTGCGGAGGGATCTTTTAATTGTAATGTGTTTTCTACTCTTTTGGAGTTAGTGCATGTACAATTTGATATTAGTAAATTGTGCGCAAGAGCAATGCTTATTTTATTATTAATAGATTTTGTGGAGTGCATGCATTCACACACTGAAAGCTTTAGAGTACATATGCATTTGTGTTACTTTGAAAGTATACAGTAGTATTAACATTTTAATGCTTTCAAAACCATCTTTGTATATTTGATATTTTGAGAGTTTCGCTCGCACTCTGGGATGAGACCAATGGTTACTTTATTATTAATAGATTGTGCGAAGTGTGGAGGTTCTTACAATGAAAGCTTGAGAGATTTTTGCGCACAATGGATTTGCTTTGCAGTCCCACACATATGCATTTGTATTATGTTAAAAGTATACAAAAACCGTGTTTCTAGATTTCATGTTCTAATGCTTATGTATTTTTATGAATAGCCATGGATAATAGCATTCACCTCACGATCAAGTTGCGTTAACTATGCATTATTTGGTTGCGTTTTTGCAATTTTAACCAAAATTTTGGGAATATGCTTAATATTTCTATTTTTGCATAAATTCAAAAATAATATTTGAATTTTCAGTAAATGTTATTTCTAATTTCCCATTGGCTGAGGAAGATCTGATGGGACATAATTCCCATGGTGGAGGCCATTTTATTTTTTGTTTTTTCCAGTGCCCGACAATTCATTTTAAAATTAAAATAAAAGTAATTTTTTGGGTGGCCATTTGTAACACCCTACTACCACATCTACCCAAGTAACTGTCCAACTGGGTTAAACATGTGACAAGAAGTTACTATGATATGATTCAACCTCCTCAGTCATGTTAAGGAGGTGGAACCTATAGAAACACACCATACAAACCTTCAACATAAACAATAGGAACCCTAGGAACTATCCCGACCTTTCTACTAACCATCCCTTGGGTCCCACTGAGTTTTTAAGCTATAAACCTTTGGACGCTCCCATGCTATGGGCATGCCAGTGTCCAGAGAGCTCCGGATGCTCCCACAAGCCTCCATGCCTGTGTCTAGGGACTATTTCCAGTAGACTTGTGTTAGAGTCTTGGGAATTTAAGGCACTTTTCAAGTCTAGAATTCCGGTCACTGCCCAGAACTTGATGTAACTTCTCGAATCCATTAAACACATGATGACAAGAATAATAGACCAAAAACTAACTCCAGGACTAGGCTTGACCATCCCCACTTGGCATGAATGCAATATATAGGTGTAGACAAAAAATTTAAGCATAGGGGTCTCATACTTATCTAAGAATTGCTATGAAGCATTGTTCCCTTATATCATTTGCTACATTATCATCTATTAGGTCATAGATACATTGTTCCTTTATTTACAAGTAAAAACATGAGGAGAGCCATACATAGATGCTGTCATAAAACATACACATAACCAACATAATAACAACATAAATACCATGAGTACATCAACCATAGAATCCATATATAAACCAATACATTTACACATGAAAAACCAAGAGAATGCATTTCTCATTAATGAATGTAGAAACTATCTAGGGATGGGACTACCGCATTCCACCTGACCATAGATTGGCTGAGCCAAATCTCTCTTCAGCCAATCATCCTTGTGCCATATTCCAAGCACGAATGTGGGACTCATAACCAACTAAAAGGAATCAAACAAGCATGGATGCTACCAGAGTTATCCACGTACACTGTGAGGAATTTGAGTGCCTCCTAGTCTCTCAGGATTTACTGTAATACACAATCCGACCCAGGGATCACTAGGCCCTACACCGAGACTCACTCTCCAAGCTTTATCGTACATCCCATCCCAGGACTACTAGGCCCAACAGAGAGCAATCCACCTCTTGACTTTACCGTATATCCCGCCATTCACTTGCGAGGATTCCTAGGCCCACCGAGGCACACAATCCTGGCTTTACCACAACCCATAATTTGGCCTAGGGTTACTAGGCCAGTGGATTTACCATGGTCCACAGTTTGGTTGAGAGGCCACTAGGCCATGTGTTTGTCATTTCAGAGATCCACCCAACTCAGATTCAAATCCATCTGACAATCCAACTGAACTGAAGTATGAGAACCCATCTCATCAAGGCTATCTAGAAATGGAAAGGCTAGGTTGGAAACACTATCACAACTGGCAAAACCCATGCCATGACAAAAAATAACCACATGCAATATCATGCATGTAAAATCTAGTAAGGAAATAACACATGGAAATCAATACCTGCAAGGAATCATGCTGTGGCTGCTTGATCCGAGTCTTCCTTGCTTGCTTTTTCCTTCCTATTGCCCTATTTTCCTTTATTGATCCAATGCCAAAGAGCTCCAAGAAAACTCTAAGTGTCCAAGAGTGACAGAGAGAGAGAATAATGAGAGAGCTCCAAAATTGAACTGATCAAATTTTCTGTTTGATCCTCTGAAGCCTTTTTATCAATGAGGCCTCTATTTTCTTCATTTTCCATTATTTTCCTTCATTTTCCTCCTCACACGCAACCTATGACCTTTCACCTTCCTTTTCTCCTAATTTTCGTTATTTTCATAAATAAAATACCAATAAATGCTTCTTTGCCTTTGCCAATTTCCTTAGCCATTTTAACTCAAATGAACACACACTAGGATGTTTTTCCCACCATTCAGCTTGGAATATGTGTCCCATCAACCATGGCCTTATATATTTTTACATGGATTTTTAACTAGGGGTGGTACACCATTGCGATGGTGAGTGCACTGACATTAACACTGTTATGTTAGAACTCTGCTCAATGATGCGAGAATTTATGTGGTTGCAAGACACTATTATGTTATTGCTCTACTCAATGGTACAAGAATTTATGTGGTTGCAGGTTGTTTGCATAAGACCTCAGGGAGGGGAGTGGGGGAGTGAACAAATGTTGGATTAATATTATTATGTTTCCTTGTGCAGAGGATGTAGTATGTGTGGGAGAAATATTATTATTATTTGCATAATGAATGTTGCAACCTTTATCATTGACGCGGTAATTGGTATGGTTTCGTTGTGTAGAACTTTTACTGTGCAAAGGACAAAGTATGTGCGAGAGAACTGGGGGTCCTTTGCGTAGACGAGGGTGTAGAGGGAGCTAGTATCATTTTTGTAACAATTATCGTAATCATTGGACTATAAAATATACTCTTATTATGCAATATTAAATAAACTGTGTTTTCAATCTGTGCGACATGCAGTTGTAGGACGCTGTTAGGTTAGTTCTCTGCTAAATGATGTGGGAATTGATGCAGTTACAAGTTTGTTGCATAGGCCCCTTGGGGAGGGGGGTGAACAAATATCAAATTAAATATTATTATGTTTCCTTGTGCGGAGGACATAATATGTGTGGGATAAATAAACCATATTTTCAATCTGTGTGAAGAAGAAGTGTTGTGCGGTAAAACGAAGTGAGTCAATTCAATATTTCTGTTGAAAGGGTTTGGTACATGTTCTTCAATATCACCAATAAATACACCCTTGGTATGAAAAGTGCTTACTGTTAGTTTAGTTTTCGATTCTCCAAATGTGCAAAAAACTTTGTGCAAGGTTTATTAAAATAATAAATATACACATCTCTTTTTAAATTATTATTTAGGAACATATTTCAAAACTAATTAGTTGTGCGAATGAAGCTATGTGAAGATGGTTGTGTAAATGTAGTTGTTTGGAGGAAGTGTGTGCAGAGAACAAATACATGCGCGCAAAGCTTTCACTGTGCTTAAATCTTTGTGCAAAGTTTATTAAAATAATAAATAAGAAATCTCATTTTTAATTCTTATTTAGGAACATATTTCACAACGTATGTTCACTAATTAATATAAGTTTTGAATGTCAATGACTAACCAAAGGGCGTTATTGTGTGTGGAAATAATTGCGCAGACAAAGTTGTGTGCAGGGGGTTGGCATGTGCGAAGGTTATGCAGAGAATAATTGTATGTGCAAAATTTGTGTGGAATGAGGGAAGTGCAGAGAGATCTTGTAATTGTAATTTGTTTTCAACTCTTTTGGAGTTAATGCATGTGCAATTTTATATTAGTAGATTGTGCACAAGAGCAATGCTTATTTTATTATTAATAGAATCTGTGGAGTGTGGAGGTTCATACAATGAAAGCTTGAGATGTTCTTGCACATAATGGATTGTGTTGTTCGGAGGAACCATGTGCGGAGAAAAAATACACATGAACAAAGCTTTCACTGTGCTGAAAGCTTTGTGCAAAGTTTATTAAAATAATAAACACAAATCTCTTCTTTAATTCTTATTTAGGAATGTATTTTGCAACAAATTCTTCCTCTCCACGATATATGGGACCCATCTCAATTAATATCATCTTCAAATGTCAATGACTAACCGAAGGGCATGATTGAGTCCATAAGTAGTTGTGGAAAGGTGGTTGTGTGTGTGTGTGTTGGTTATGCAGATAAAAAATGCATATGCAAAAAATGGGATATGTGGAATTTGAGCGGAATGAGGGAAGTGCAAAGATCTTTTAATTGTAATGTGTTTTCTACTCTTTTGAAGTTAGTGCACGTGCAATTTTATATTTGTAGATTATGTGCAAGAGCAGTGCTTATTGTATTATTAATAGATTTCGCGGAGTGCGAAGCTTAGAAAAATGAAAGCTTTAGAGTATATATGCATTTGTGTTATTTTGAAAGTATGCATTAGTATTAAAATTTTAATGCTTTGAAAATCATGTTTGTATATTTGGTATCTTAAGAGCTTCACTCTGAATCCAGTACGAGACCAGTGGTTACTTTATTATTAATAGATTGTGCAAAGTGCGAAGGGTTGTACAATGAAACCTTGAGAGATTTTTGTGCACTCTAAATTTATTGTGCACTCCCGCACATATGAATTTGTGTTATGTTGAAAGTATACAAAAATCATGTTTCTAGATTTGATGTTCTAATGCATTTATGGTTTTCTGAATATGTGGGTAGGTGTGTAGTTGGTGAAGTGAATGTTGAGAGGATTGATATGTACTTGCAGGGTTGTTTTCTATTAATCAAAGGAAAGATATTGGGGTACAAAATATGGAAAGAAACTTTATCTTTATAACATGTTTCAAATGCAAAATAGTGGCAGGTGGTGATTTCTAGGGAAATGAGTCTGTGGACATTTGAAATAGCTAGTATAGTGAGGGAATAACACTATTTGCAGTGATAGAAAAAATGAATCACTTCATTCTGATTGTTATATTTTTGAAATAATAATAATAATAATAATAATGACGGGATAAACATTGGAACAATAGAGAGATTTGGATGTCAACTTTATTTAAGATACAAAGATTTCGTGACATACATGTGATGCTTTATAGGGAAATAAGTTGATGAGAATTTTGAAATCATCGATGGAGTAGTGGATCATGTAGCATTTTCTCTTTACAAATTGTGTTTAAGAGCTTGGAGTATTGTACGATCTTTTGTTGCCTTACATAAAATGTTATCTTCAAAGCTGAGATTACATCTTCCATGGTGTCCCATTGATGTTTCTGTTAAATCGTGGACGATAGTAGTAGGGTAGAAATACATAAGCTCTACAATTATACTGCAATCTTTTAAACCGATTCACCTTTTTCAGTTGCCTATTTGTTATAGGACATTTGGTCACATCTGACCAATAGGCCTCCTAATGGGATCAATCAACATCCTATTCACCCTTTACATCATAATTGCATAAATCCCTATGCATGAATATCTCATTCCCTAGAGTTTTTACCCTAAACTGCATCATCTGGGCTAGTTTTAGGACCAATGCACCCTAACCTCTTGTTGGAAAACATTCACCTAGAGGTTTCTCCAATTTGGTCTGCATTGATCACCTACAAGTTGCTTTCCTTTGCACCTGCATTGCTTCTATAAATTCGGGAAAAAAAGAGAGAATCCCAAAACCTCCATTTCTTGAAGCTTCTAGGATTTGTTGTAACCATTTACCTGAGATAAAACATTCGGATCCTATCCTACCTTGGAGTTTCCATCCCTTATCCTTAGATCTCATCCTCCCATAAAGAGTGGATCTCAATCCAAATATTGGTAAAAGGATAAGAATTCCCAACTTACCCCACTCCTCTATATATTTACAACCTTCCATATGCAAGAGGTTGGCTTTTGGAGAGTGATTCTACCCTTATGTTGTTGTTGTGAAAGTGATATTTTCATGCATTTAGGGTGATTTGAGGTGCACTTTGTGACAAGGAAGGAAAATTCAACAACTTGGAGGAGCTCTTCTACAAGATCAAAACCTATTTATGGTTGTAACTCACTTCATTTATGATCAGGTGCTCAAGTTTATGCTCAAAAATCAAAGTGTCAGAATTTTAATAAACTCAGCTTCAAATCGAAGAGCTTGTCATTCTGATTCCAATGTTGTGAATGACACTCAAATCCGAGCTCGTATGCAGAAGTTAGAGCAATTCAAAGTTCAACTTTGACTTGTCCACATGGCAGGATTGAATGATGTGGCAATGCCTTCAACGAATGAAGAGGTGCCAAGTGGCAGGTTGCCATTGGCCCCCACATATCGCAAATAAAAAATGGCAGTCAAAAAGGTGTTACAAATCGACCCCTGACAGGTTCAGGGTTGCGATGTGATCGCACATCGCATATCGCAAACAGGTCGAATCGGCCCTAGTAGGTACCAAGTTGTGATGTGATGGATCACGGATCACAATTGCATATCGGAGGTAAACACAAGTCTCGCTTAAGACTGCCATTGGTTCTCCGCTGATTGCGAAATGCAATAAGTCTCGGACGCGAGATGTTATGAGTCACAATTTAATATACTGTCGGGTCTGCCGATATGCAATCGTAACATCCCCATTGTGTTAACAAGACCTTCAGCTCGCCAGACTTTGCCTATTGCGATTTGCAATATGACCGACAGATTATGGCCCGTGGAAAGGTGAAATATTCGCTCGGTTAACAAATTTTGGAGTGGAAATGTGGGTTTCTATTGGTTTTGGAGCAATTTGTGAAACAAATAGTGGGAGAACTAGGAGAAGTCATAACATCTTCAGTTCTTATTGAAATTGGATGCAAAAGGAGGCTAGATAGCCATTTTTGAGTATTCTAAACTCGTTGAGATAGGTTTCAGAGGCATTCGAGCATTGTAAACACACTTTTGTTGTAATTTTGAGCATAATAGAGAGGCCCAAGCATTGGAAACTAGACTAAGGAGACGTAGCCCAGGAGGGGTGAACTCCTCATCAAATCTGTGTGTTGTGTGTTGTATTTTGATGTTCTTTGTTATTATTTTGCTGCTGTTTAGCATATGTTTTATGTTAAATTATTTATAACATTTACATTAGAAACTCTCATGGGAATTGGTTAAATTAAACAAACATGGTGAATCCATAAGCACTTGATAAGCAAATGATAATAATCTTGGGGTTTTATTCTGAATGGGGAATTAGCACATCATTACTAATCTGCTCCATTTCAGATCAAATTGGTATCAGAGCATTGGTTTTTGCTTACTAGATTTTCTTTGTGAAAGAATGATTTAATTGTTTGCTAGTTTTGTGTCATGCTAACAAGGTTAAAAATCAAAAGAGGAGAAGGGAAGCTGGTTGAAAGCCCTCTCGTTGGCTCAAGGGGAAGAAGATAAAGGTTTCCAAAGTCCTCTACACCAGTACATCCTCAAGTTGCAAAAGTTGCAGTTGAGTCTTCAGAGACCATGTCTCATGAAGGAGAACCTACCATGACGAAAGATGAGAAGACCTCTAGAAAGGCTTTCTTTGATATGACATATATGGTGAAGGTCCTCTATGAAGAGAGGAATAGAAGATTGCAAGGAGAAAGTTCCAAACCTTCCAAAGGAGAAGGCTCTTCAGGAGGAGGTAATGGAAAATGAGGTAATGGGAATGGAGACAAACCTCCACCCTCTCCACCCTCTTCTTAATCTTCTACTTCACAAGCATCTTCACACTCTTCCACTAATACAACCCTTACTCATACTCATCATCATTCTTCAAAAGGAACTAGTAAATCACCTTTTCTAAAACTTAATGTCAAATTCGAGTTGCCCATGTATAATGGTGAAGTGAATGCAAAGATGCTTGATAATTGGATTTTTCAGTTGGAGGTCTATTGCAGGATTCAAAACCTTCAAGAGGATGACATTAAGATTTAGTTACCTTCTTTAAGAATGGAGGGTTAAACACTTGTATGGTGGGAATCAGAGACCCAAGAGGAGATTAAAAAACATGGTAAGATCTCTATTACTTGTTCTGATTTCATTGCTGCTATAAAAAAACAATTCTACCCTTTAGCCCATATGAAAAAAGACATCATGAATTGGAAAAAATTCAGACAGTTAAAAGGTCAAAATGTGCAAGAGTATACTGAGGAGTTTAGGAGAAGAGATCTTATGTTAGGAGTAGACTTGCAGTCACAAGATACTTTGTTGAAATACATAGGAGGTTTGCACAAATATCTTTGACACGCCATTCTTATGTTTAATCCCATGAATATTGATGAGGTTAGTTTTCAAGCTACACAGGTTGAAGCAAGAGGGGAAAATGTACAAGAGGAAGGTAAGAAGAAGCCATTCTAGAGTGGTGAAAAAGGAAATATTTTTAAAGAAAATCAGAAGAAAAATGCTTCTGTTAATAAAGAAGGGGAGAAACCCGTGTGCAATAATTGTTCCAAAGAGGGCCATGATGAAGCGCACTGTTGGAAGCTTCATCCTGAATTATGACTAAAAATATTTAACAATAAAGGGAAACATAAGACAAATGCTGCTGTATAACAAGACTTGGGTTCTGACTTAGGTGATGAAGCAAAGATTGCAGCCACAGTCACTAAAGGAAAAGTTGTGGAAAAAGCAAGCAAAGAGGAAGTCGTGGCAAGCACCAACACATCAAATAACTCCAACAACGCTTCAAATGAAGAAAACAGAATTGAGTTGTTCCACATCAGAGTTATTTACAAACACACCAAGATTGATACATTGTTTGAGTATGGATCCCAGGGAAATTTAATTTATACAGACCTGGTCAAGAAGTTGAATTTGGAAATTGTGCCTCATCATAAACCATATCCATTGAGTTGGATAACCAACGATGCCAATCTTCAAGTCACATGAAAATGCATTTTCAGGTTTGCAATTACTGTCAATTTCATTGATGAAGTCGAATTAGATGCAGTGCTGCTAGATATTTCTGGAATTGTGTTGGGAAGCCCATATCTATATGACTGGAAAGTCGTTTTCCATAGATTTGAGAAAAAAATATCATTTGTTTAAATATGGAATGGAGTATATTGTGAGAGCCCATCTTAGTAAGCTTAGTCTATCTTTGGCAAGCATAGGGAAAATGAAGCGGCTGGTCAATTAAATCAAGAGTCTCATGCTCTTTATGTTCAAACAAAAGAACAACACAGAGCGTGAATCCTTTGCTGGCTTTGACGTAAAGCTGAAAATTGAATTGGTTGATGTGGTCAATCAATATGGATATATGTTTCAAGAACCAAAGGGATTGCCACCAAAAAGAGTAATTCAACACAAAATTCAGCTACAAGAGTTTCCACTTCCAAATATTGGTATGTATCAAATGTCAATTCTGGAAAGTTTACAAATTAAGAAACAAGTCTAGGAATTTTTAGATAAAGGTGTAATTGGTCCCTCTACTTCGCCACGTGGTTCACCAATTGTTTTGGTACCCAAGAATGATGGAACTTAGCGCATGTGTGTAGATTATTGAGCTTTGAATAAAATTACCATAAATAATTGATATCCACTCCCCAAAATAAATGATTTGTTAGATTAGTTGAAGAGTGAAAATAAATTAGACTTGAGAATTGGATACCATCAAATTAGAATCGCTGAGGAGGATATTTGGAATATTGCTTTTAAAACCAAACAGGGATTGTTTGAGTGGTTGGTTATGCCTTTCGGTCTTTGTAATACTCCGACTACATTAATGAGAGTTATGAATGATGTTTTAAGATTCTTTCTTGATGAGTTTGTAATTGTCTATTTAGATGATATTTTAATATTCAACAAATCACGAGAAGAGCATGTCAAGCATGTGAGGTAAGTGTTGGATGTATTGGAAAAGAATAGTTATTTATGAAGATGTCTAAATGTGAATTCAGGAAAACTTCTTTAGTTTATTTGGGCCACACAGTTGGAGGAGGTGAGCTGAAGATTGACCCCTCTAAAGTTTCTGTCAATGTGAATTGGCCATTACCCAAATCAACCACAAAAGTAAGGAGTTTTCTGGGAGCAACACAGTACTGGAGGAAGTTCATTGCCAATTTCTCTTCCATAGTAGCTCCACTACATGCTTTGACCAGCATGAAGGTTGTCTTCCAGTGGGGAGGGAAACAACAAAAAGCATTTGATGCTTTAAAACAAAATATTAGTACAACCCTAGTTTTAACATTGTTGGATTTGAAACAACCATTTGAAATACAAACAGATGCAAGTGACTACGCCATGGGTGCAGTGCTTTTACAACATAGTAAGCCCATTTCAATTCATTATGAGATTTTTAATGGTGTTGTTATTATCTATCCTACATATGATAAAAATATTTACGCATTGGTGAAAGTGTGAAGAAATGGAAGCATTACCTAATGGGAAAAGAAACCATTATTCACATCGATCATCAACCTTTGCAATATCTACAATCTCAGACAAAATTGCAGCAATCAAGGCACTTTCGTTGGATGGGATTCTTACAACAATTCCACTTGGTAGTCAGGTACAAGAAAGGTATTTATAATAGAGATGCTGATATTCTTTCAGATTACCATCTAGTTGTTCCATCTCCAAAAGTATTTGAGCTGATCTCTTTAGGTAGAATATCCTCCAAACTATGGGACTCCCAAACATCACAATCATCTTTTTATGGCTTCTTTAATAAGCATGCTACTGTGATGATTCTCCACAAGGTACTGCAACAACCATGGGACTCGCCCTGAGCTTGGCACATCAAGCGCATCAATTCTAGACGAGTTAACATCATAGTTAGGCTAGTGAACATCAAAGCCAACATATGTTTCCATAAACATCCATGCTAGTATGGTTGACATCAATGCCAACACTCTTGCAACTTGTCAGACAATTCCAACTGCCCAACACATCTCCTAGCATGATGGTTGACATCAATTCCCACACACTTGTTGTCACTAGCCATCTAGACAATGCCAACCATCCAATAGTCTCCCCATTCGTCATTGATGGTAACACTACGTCACATCTCCACTTTGATGGCCAATCCTTATGTTGCTTCCACACTTCTCCTAGCATGAGCCACTAATGAATTTCTCTCCTCTACATGGGCCATCACAACTTCTCCAATAAGCTTCTCTCCCCCTTTGAAATCAATGGAAAAGGGCTACAAGCTTATTTTCCTCCCCCATGCAAGCACTAAATGTCAATGATTAAGGGTCTGGAAGCTGGTATGCACTTTTCTCTGCATATATATTTTCAAGGGTTATTGTCTTCTTGATAGGGCATTTGAAGTTTGCGCCCAATGTTCTCTTGTAGTTATTGCTGCTTTATGAACTAGTTATATGTGATATGCCCCCCTAAAAATATATTGCCTCTACTTTGAATAATCCTCCAGTTCTGGACACCTTATGTGGCTGGCTAAATCACTCTTCTTGCCAATGCATATTTTGTATAAGTTAGAAGGAAACTGATACCTATTAAATCTACTCATAGTATTTCTGTTGCATACAAATACCATCCAGAGTGATACAATTGGGATTTACTCTTCACTACTGCTACTGCTTGCCGCAATTGTGCTCACTTCACTTAAGCATCTCCATTGATCAACCCTACTCCCCTTGAGATCACATCTATCCAAAAAGGGACTTTCATTCCTATGCAATCTTTCTTCCTGAGGCTAATTTTTTTGGCTTCTACTACTACTAAAGTAGCTTCCCCTAATTTAGTGCTCTCTTATATCCTACATCCACTTCCTTTCATCTGCATGGGGGCAGATCCTATGGAGTCGAATTTTTGTGGGATTATTTTCATTCCACACTTCTGTTGTAGCACCCCTTCTCCCACAGCATAAAATGTTGTTGTGTACTCCCCCTGACATCATGCTGGCTACTCTAACCTTTCTCTTTCTATGATGATACATTTGAAATAAACTAATTTATTACTGTAATCAACAAGGGGAATTTAACATACCTCCAAAGTTTAGATGCATTACTTTTAGTATTGTTTCCTAGTTGCCTGCGTTTGACTTATTTGACCTCTCTTGAGGCCATTATCTTATTTCAATGTAAGAGAAACAAAGGATCTACTCCCTCTAAGTAGATTATCCTCCTTCTTCATCCAAACCTTCATTAGTTGAGTCTTAGCAACATCATTTCTTCCCAACTTCTCCTTTGTCCATATTTGGGCCTTTACTTGGTTGTGCATGGCTAGAAGACACTTCTCCTTCAACTCCTCTTTCTTCACCCAAATCCTCTTGCTGCCTTTTTTCATTGTTTGCAAGAGAATGGTAATTAGGTTGTCACTTCCATTCTTCACTTAAGGTTTATGATGATTATAGTTGGAGACTACAGAGGAATTTATCCCTCCTTTATTCAGCAAAACCTTTTGACATAAAGCACTGAAGACACACTTGACTTCCTTTGCTCTTCCATATCTTCTCAACCTCACTAGGAAACTTACTTAGTTTTGCTACAAAGTTTAGGGGAAATTCCTTTTCCTCTCATATCTACAGTCCACTGCCTTGTGCCCAAAGTTCCCATAGTTGTAGCATTCAATATGGCTTAAGAATGGAGAAAATGACCCAACATATATGCTAGCATTCTTGTCACGACCTTTACTATTGCAATCATGCCTTCTCCAGACTACTTTGCACATTATTGGGTCGCTGATACCCAACACATATTGTTTTGTTGCATGCCATCTACATTCTATGGCTTTATGACCGAAATTATTGTAAGAAAAACAATAACCATGTAAAGGCTTGATAATAGAAGATACATTTTCTTTCAAAGCTTTGCCCTTGAAGGGGAAAGGACCTATGCTGGTTTTTCTTGTGCTTTCATTCTTCCTTGCTGCTACTTGGTTCTCTTATGTTGCTTTACTTGTTCTTGGTGTCCAACAACCTATTTTCCCTTGTTGTTGTTGGAACCTCCAACTACCCTTACTTGGATAGATGGCCCTTCAATCTTTTCCTTCTTGGAGCTTGATTCTTTTTCGAAAGCCGAATCAGCCTTGATGAGTGGGGATCTTTGTTTAACAATCATCTCATTCAAATCCTTTGTGCTCTCCTAAAGCTTTTGGTATTGAGAGAACTCTTTATTTGAACTTTCTGATTCATGTCTCAATGAGACTACTTCAACTTGTAGTCTCTCATAGAAAGCTTCTCTTTAATCTAGCTGAATGTTTAACCTACCATTCAATCTGATAGCCTCTTCTTGTTGAGAATTTAGATCAAATAGTGTTTTTCTCAAATTCTCATTCTCAAGCTCATACTTGTGCAACTACTCCTTTTACTTGAGATTTTATTTTGATAGCTCCTTTATCTCTTTTAGAGCAAAGATCAACTTCTTCCTAAAATAGATCCTTTCATCTAGACCCTTTTCTTCGCTATCAGAGGTGCTAGTTGAGCCACCAAAAAGATATAAACCCATATTTGTGTCCATGGAATCTTCAACAGGTCTAAGGAGTATTCCATCTTCATCACTTCCAGTGATACCCCTATTCTTTTCATGGGATATGCTCTTCTCTTCTTCAGAGGATCCCTCATTTTTTATTTCTACTAAACAAGGTCTATCTTCATTACTACTACTAGATGCATGACTGTCTCTATCTTCAAGTGATTCACATGAACATCTAGATAATGAATGACCTATTTATTTACATTTATCACAAAGCAATAGCTTACCTTCCGAGCAACATGGCCTTTCATCTAATTCTTCATTATCATCAAATCGAGAGTGATGGGCAACAACTTCCTTATTGGAAGAAGGATCTTCAAGATTTTAATCAACTTTCCTTTGAGATGCCTTTTTCTTTGTCTTTCTTCTCCTTTTCTCATTATCAACGACCTTCACAGATTCAAATTCACTGCTTGAGAAACAAGGTTCATCGACCTCCTCTGTTACTGCATAGCTTTCTCCTCCATATAGACATTGCAATTTGTCCATCATTTCCTTTGCTGACTCATAATGCCTCACTTTGTCAGCATCTGGCTTATACAACCCTTTCATGATGATTTCTTTGACTTTTGTATTGAACTCATTCCTCTCTCCATATATCGCAGACAACCAAATTTCTACATTTATTACCATTAAATATGCTTCCATTCTAATATTCCAGAGCTCGTCTAATCCACTTAAAAATGGAACTCCTTCTGGTGTGAGCCAAGTTTGATTAGCCATTGTTTCTCTTTGATCTATCTTTGAGCAATTAAGTTGTTCCTGAAGGAACTTGGATCTGATACCAATTGTTGGAAACAATCCTTAATACTTGGTGGGGGGGGGGGGG
>APFE031456010.1:3786-13931 GCA_000404065.3 Pinus taeda
TATTGGTGGCCACCTGCCAAGTCCACTTGGACCCCCACCATTGTTTCTTTCAGCTTTTCAGTTTCCTTAATTGTAGCACAGTTTAATATTTTTAGTAGTTTTTCGGGTCCTAAACTTCCGAAGCCGTTTTGAGGCCCTAAACGATGTTTTTTGGGAAAATTGGGAGCATCATGGGTCCATGAACAAATGTTGCTCTTCCCAAAGTTGTAGTTCTCGGATAGATCTTTCTAACGAGATACTGTACGCATCAAACAGAGATCGTATGCCAAAGTTACAACCCCGGGAAGTTGATGTACCAATTTACCCAAACGGGGCCCACAATTTGGCGTTTCATCTTTTAGGGTTAGGTTTTTGGATTTTTAGGGTTTT
Organism: Pinus taeda; assembly: GCA_000404065.3. Taxonomy (NCBI): domain Eukaryota; kingdom Viridiplantae; phylum Streptophyta; class Pinopsida; order Pinales; family Pinaceae; genus Pinus; species Pinus taeda. Next base: position 4,156 of record APFE031456010.1, read on the forward strand.
CCATTATTTCTCAACAATAAATAGGCCTTCGAGCCTCATTGTAACACAGTTCAGAGGCATGTAGTCACCACATCTCTTTTCAGAGATAAGCTACCTTTTCCCTAGCTGGCTTATTTCCATAAATGTTTGTAAGCATATTTTAGTATTTTACATTAATGAAATGAAGTATTATTTCCACTGCATCTTTGTGTATATGGTTATCTCTGTATTTTTTTGCGTTCTTGTTTAAATCCGGATCGGTACATCTAGGGAACGCACAACTATTCTAGCCAACACACAACTATTCTAGCAAACACATAATTATTCAACCTTCTACATTTTAGTTTGGTAAGAACCCACCCACATCTCGATTCTTTCAATGCTCAAATGAAAAAACGCTTTTGCATAAAAATATGAATATGATTATTAAAATTGTACCTTCTTTTTTCTTTCTTTACATAGTTAACTTATTATGATTTTTCCATATTGTAATAGTAGGGGCCATCACTAAAATTTTATATAAATAGTAGGTGATATATTATCCTTTTATGCATTTAAAATGAAATGTTTTTGATATTATATACAATGTCCTATCAACCTAAATCATTTGATCCTATAAAAGATAATTAGAGAAATCCATAGTTTTAGCCTCTGAGGCTATATGCCTTCCACATAACCTAGCCTTTTGGCAACAATTAATGAAGAAAATTCCACCCAAAACCATTTCTATTATGGAACCTTGACTTGGCATAGGAATTTGATGATAAATTCGCTATGTAAACAGATATAACCATAGCTCAAGGGGGGCACCATGCTCCTTTAGGAGGACAAGGGAGGAAAATCTAGAATGAGGTCTCCTTCTAGTTCTCCTATGATCATCAGAGGTAAATAGGTTTTACATTGAAGTTTGACATGTATGTCTTCAACCTTTTGCATCCCACTTTTTATGAGTTCACCCTTGTACACTTAGCAATTATCCTAAAAGTTTCCACCCTTTCCTAAACCATCAAAACCATAATCAATGGGCCTCTCAATCAGGTACAACTCAAGGCCCATCTAATCTTAGATGGGAACACTTAACCTCTCTTTTTGCACTTAAAAATGCATTTCTCAACTTCAATAAGTTCTTAGTAAGGTTAGACATGATCGTCATATCTTGTGTGCCTAATATATTTAATGTGCAAGATATTAAGAATATATGGTTAAAATCATGAAGGATTCCAGCTAAGAGGAAAATATGGGACTTATCCCCTACTAGGGGATGACCAAAAATTGGCTAGCTTAAGGCAATTATCATTACCCTGAAGTTGTGAAGTCATCATGAAACCATATCCTATTTTCTAGGATTTTTGGAGGGAAGCAACCCTCTCTTCAAGGAGGCTACCTCTCAGTTATTTTTGTATAAATAAGGGGCTCAAGTAACCCATTAGGGATTCAAACTATGGTGATTATAGTCAGCAGTAGTGAAGGCTTTTGTCCTAACTCTTTTGTTTTGTAACCTTTTATGTATGAGCACATTTCCTAATTAATGAGAAGCACCTTTGGTTTCTAGATTTCTCTTTCTTCAAGGACCTGAGTCTCCTTTGGTTAGGGCCCAACCCAAGTGCTCAAATCCTTTCTTTGTATTCTTGCTTTTCATGCATTAGTTCAATTATACATTTCTACAATTTCATCTATGAAAATATTGTCTTTGTAAGGTTAATCAATGAGCTTTTCTCCAAGTTTGTTTATGCATCTTACTTTAGTAAATGCAACAGTAAATCATTTCATGTAATAATACTATTTTCATGTAGTAGTCCAATTTATCATTTATGTTATTAATAGTGTTTCTTGCAGGTAAATAAGCTAGTTAGTTTATCAATCTAATTATGTGTTCTGTTTTAAATTTGGACAACAGTTCTTTGATGTAATTAGCACTCTTTTTTATGCATTTAGCTTTTTTATATTATTGTTTCTTTGCTTGTTGTGATACATTTCTGCAACCTGCTAGTGCATGAATTATTGTCTTGCAGAGCTACAAGAAATTGCATAATCACTCTTTTGTTGAATAAATTGATTCATCACAGGCATAAGGACTTAGAAAATACTTCTTCACCCTCCTTTAACCCTCCTTCACCTTATCCACTCTTCAGCTAACATCTAAAACACATTTTCCTACTTACGGGTCTATCCCCTATGACAAAATAGGGACCCCTGTAGCAACTCATAATTTGCATAAAAAACTCCTCAAGACTTTCATCCAAAGCATAATCATCCTTCCTTAGTATGTTACCATGTACAACATAACTTCCCTAGAATCCTTGACCTAGTTATTGTAGAAAGATTGCCTTCTTTTCTACAAATTAGGGTTTAATGTTTCAAATATTTCTTTCAACTGCAAGATTGTTTCCAATGCACAATAGAGTATATTTGATTTTGTTTCAGCTTGTTTGAATTTGTTTGCCTTATTTTCTTGCAAATACAATAGATTTACTTGTTGTTCTTTACTTTTTTCAATTTCTAAGTATTTCTTGTAGCATAAATAACAAAACGGTCTTTGTGCAACCTACTTTCCCTTGAATTGCTTTTACCAGAATGAGATCAACAAAATAAGAACACATTACATGTTGCACAGTGTTTATCCCTCTTAATTTTGTACGAACCTCAGGTTGATAATTAAATTTGAGACCCCTAAGGAGTTGTAGCATTCTTACTGTAATATTGAAGGTCATCACTAATCTCTCCTTGGATAGTGTTTGGTAGGTAATCCTCCAAGCACTTGTCAATAAATCTCATATAGAAAGAAACCATGTGTAACCCCATAACCCTCAAGACATTTATCTTATCTCTAACTACACCCGTTCTTATTACTTTGTAATCTACATAAAAATCTCAGTCTCACATTCTTGAAGTTAAAATCTTACTACTAGAACACCTTACTCACATCGTTTGATCATTAACACAACATGTTGATTCCCCTTGTTGCATTGCTACGCAAAGCTTCGTTCATGGTTTCGATGGCCCTTTTGTATCCAAATGCTTTGGCAATGTGTTACCTTATGGATTTTATATTCCCTAATCAATGTCATCTAGGGAATTTCACTTCTATGTTGTAATGTAATTTCCTATCCCTATGTCGGTCAATGTCTACTTGACATTTCCCTTAACACAATTTATGAAATCATCATAGTATAAGATACTCATTTTTCTTTGTTGGTTTTCTCTTTGAATGTTTTAGACATCCAACATAGCAATATTGTTGATCACATGATATATTTGAAGGAACTTGATGGTTTCATCATGATTTTAGTGTTTGGTCATATTTAAACAAAGTTCACACATTATCATAAATTTTATTGTTTTCATGTATTTATAACCAATTGCTCGACGTAGCCCATACACGCCAAATTATTTCATAAAGGCTTGATTATTTTTAACCTTTAGGTAATTATAGTTAGATGGTTTAGCTCTTGCCTCACCATTACAATTGACAAACATCTCTTAAGGCAAGTTGTTGTATGTTATGTCATATATTTGACAACTATTGACAACGTGCTTGAACTTAGCTATGTCAATCTCAAGCATCCTTTAATGTTATGATTTGAATGAGTCTTTTGAACTACTTATTTAATCATTTTGGCATTTAATCTACATATCTTCACTCCTGACCCATGATATAAGTATATTCCATTAGTTGAATAATTTCAAATCATGATACAATAAGTATTATTCAAGCATTTTTCTTTAGGTGTTGTAGATTAATTAAGTTGTGAGCCTATTGAGCGATTATTTTTAGTGATATTAACCAACTAAAACTTAAATTTACCGATCAACCAATCTATTAATCAAATAATGTTACATATAAATACATGTAGTGTTGTCTCAAGATAGGCATACTATCTTGGACACAATCACTTGGTTGAAAATATCTCAACCACACACCACTACAGGAAACATCTAGAGCTAAACAACTCCCAAGGAATAGGAACAAACACCTTTACATAGAAAGCATCACACCTAAGGCAAGTAGGAATAAATTTCTAAGTATCTCCTTTAATGACTACTTGTTTCGATATCGATCAACAAAGTCTAGTTGTGGTTCATTTTTTATCTTGACTATTAAAATAAGTATCTATGCATGACTATTGTTTAAGAGGTTGTAATACATAATTTGCAAAATGCATGTGTGTTCCCCTTGTACATATGGAAACATAAAACTCTATCCTTGCTAAGCTAATCTATAAATGCATGGAAGCAAAGTCAAATGCTCTTAAATGTGATGTATCCATATTTTATATATATGCATTTGTCATTTGTGTGCTTGTTTTCTTCTTCTTAAAGTATGAATTGCAAGTTAAACACAAAATGTAAATGTCATGTTTTTGTAACATGAATTGTGAGTTAATGCAAAATGTCAAATGTATGCACTTTGACTCAAGAAATTTTTTTCAAGTCATCAAAAATATTGCACTTACACTTTCAAGGACATAACTTTGCATGTGTTTCACTTATGTGTTCCTTTGCTTGTTTGCTAGGTATTGGTATCTTTTATTTATTTTCACCATGTAAATAAATAATGTTGGATAAAATGTTGGATAATGGTGTACAACGAGCAGAAATTTATGACTCTACAATGGCAGACCTGCATCGGCTTAGGGTTTTGACAGACTCTGCAACGGTAGACCTACTTGGACCACGATGCCCTTGCCACAGCTCATCTGCAAACACTGGCACTAACATACGACACCGAATAAAGTATTCATAATGGATTACCTCCTGGGGGGGACTCAATGTATCCCCCCAATGACCAAGGAGAACCTCAGACTCAACAGGTAAATGACGGAACAACAGTTTTGGATAAAATCAACATCCGGACAAAGCAGACAAATTAGAATAGTCAAGGCAGACAAAAAATGCCACAGGAAGAAACGGAAGCGAACCAGAACACACAGACAACTACAACAGGACCTGATGAGGTTCTTAAAGCAACCTCGACAACTTGCAAACTTGTTGCAGCAGAAAGACCAAAGATTGAACTACCTAGTCAAAGAATCAACACCCAAATCTAGTATATGAAGGATCATGCATTAATAGGAAAATTTATTGGCTTTTGGCCCACAGCAAAAGCCTTGCAAGGTTGGATTGCCACTAAATGGAAACCAAAAAGGCACATTACCCTACAGCTAGGACCAAAAGGTTTCTTCACGACAGTCTTTAACTGCATTGAAGATAGGAATAGGGTAATCGATGGTGGACCCTATTTTTTCAATGCTGTTGGTCTTTACTTAAGAGAATGGATTGAGCGATTCAACTCGGACAAAGAAGATCTAAGCTAGGCAACAGTCTAGATTCGTCTCTATTCCCTCCCTCTAGAATATTGGGATGAAGAATCACTGCAAGACATCAGAAATGGCTTGGGGAGTTCATAAAAACTACAGAAGAGCCCAAACTCAGAAGATACACTTTCTATGCCCGCGTCTGCGTCTACATGCATCTAAGCAAAGCTCTTCCGGATACAGTAAGTCTATATCATGATGATTTTGAATGGATTCAGTCATTAGACTATGAACATGTCCCATTCAGATGTAGAAAATGTCATGCCCTCAGCCATCTCTTTCGAGACTACTCGCTAAATGTGAAGCCCACCACCTCCACCTCCTCAGAGAAACTGGATTCTGAAGGTTTTACCAGGGTAAACAATCGAGAAAAGAATCACAAAAAACATGCATCTCACCCCAAAATTCCTCCTGCCAATACCTCAATGCCATCCACCAGCAATAGCTTTGACATTCTAGCCCAACCTGCATCGAAAGACTCTGAGTCCCCCTTACCCTCCACAGAATCACCCAAGTTAATATCCAAGGTCATTCCACAGCCTCTAGGCATACTCAAAAACCCTCACAAACCAAAGATTCCAACACCTCCAATCCCAGTATGACCCCGATCTGGAAAACTCATGGCATGGATATTGACATCTTACAACAAGAACCCACTGCCTCAACGGTTTTCCTAACATAAAACGGTGAGGCAAAATATATGGAAGAAGAGCTTGAAAGTATAGACCTAGGAGATCTGGACATTTTTGGCTTAGAGCAAGCCTGCAGAACAAAAGAATTTGACAAAATCCCAGAGAGACAGCTGGAAAGCTTGGAAGTCATTCTTTCTAGAGCACATCAGCAAAGATCTCTAGGAATCCAACTAGGGAGTCAATGGGATGGGAAAAATATTCCTAAAGACACTAAAAAACGAGGGAGAAAGCTAGATCTACAAAGAACCATATGCATTGGGGAAATGCTAGTGGAATCAAGAAGATATTCCGAGATTACAAAGTACTACAGTCCCCTCCCCAATATTGAATCATGAAGCTCATATCTTGGAACATAAGAGGGCTAAACAGCCCTGGGAAATACAGAATGACAAAAAATATGATACAGTAGGAGAAACCTCAAAGTTTCTTCATTCAAGGAACAAAATGTAACTCTACCACAATTGGTCAAACTATATCCAAAGCATGGCCAGGTAGTCAAATAACAGCAGTGGATGCTTTAGGAGCCTCGGGAGGATTAATAATAGCATGGGATGAACGAGCCATCACACTTACAAACATCCATGTGAGTCATCATTTCATTCAAGCTACTTTCCATATAATAGGGACAAATGTACATGGTCACCTCACTAATGTGTACTTCCCCCAAGAAGCAGTAAATAAGTTAGCAATATTGAACACACTAACATTGCTCAACTCCACCAGAATAGATCAGTTGTGGATAACAGGAGGTGACTTCTATATGATTACCAAACTGGAAGAAAAACAAGGAGGCAGAAACAAATTGGACAGTGAAAGTACCCATCTAAAGAATTTCATACAAAACAACTGGCTTATTGATATGCCATTCAATAATGGCATTCACACTTGGAATAATAGAAGAACCTGGACCCAGCAAATCGCTTCCCCACTTGATAGATTTCTGCTTTCAGACAATGCCATTCATCTTGGAGGAGATCTTTCAGCCTCGATCTTACCTCTTACTGGCTCAGATCATTGGCCCATTTCGCTTCAACGGCAAAGACCTGGGAACATCACTTGAAGACCCTTCTGCTTTGAAGCCTTTTGGCTGACGCATTCTGACTTCAACAATCTGGTCCAATCAGCATGGAAAGGCTTCAGTTCCCCCGAAGGATAAAAAATGTATCAATTCCAACAAAAACTCAAATATCTCAAAAAGAACATCAAGCAATGGAACCAACTAACCTTTGGAAATATCTTTCAGGCTTAGAATGCTTTAGTTTAGGAAATGAAAGGCATCTAGAAAATAATCATTACTGAAGGAAGAATGGAAGCCCTCTTAGAGCAGGAAAAGCTCCTTCAAACTCAGATAGCAGAAAGAGAAAAGCAAGAGGAGATACTTTGGAAACAAAAATCTAGAGTCAGATGGCTCAAGGAGGGAGAGAGGAATACAAAATTTTTTCAGCGCACTACCATACAGAGAAGGATGCACAACAATATCACTCACATTCAGAATCAGCAAGGAGAAAGATTGGAAAACCATGAGGATATTGAACAAGAGCTCCTTAATTATTTTTAAAAAGCGCATCAAGAACCACAAATCGACTGACAGCCAGCGATAGCGAAGATTATTCAAAACATCCCGGGAATTATAACGGAATAACATAATCAGCTACTCCTTAGTCCAATCTCCCTACAGGTAGTCAAATCGGCCACGTGACAACTCAAGGAAGGGAAAGCACCTGGTCCTGATGGTTTCCCCTCAAACTTCTTCCACAACTTCTGGGATCTCATTAAGGAGGAGTTATGGTAGGTAGTTGAAGAGTCTCGTACTCTTCGCTGGATGCTTCCCTCTCTAAATGTGACTTTCATTGCTCTTATACCCAAAGAAGAGCAATCTCTCACACCGGACAAATACAGGCATATTGCTCTCTATAATGTAATTTACAATATCATTTCTAAAATCATCGCTTCCCGCCTGAAGCCATTGCTACCTATGCTAAGCTCGCCAGAACAATCGGGCTATGCGGAAGGAAGGCAAATCATAGACGGAATCATTCTCACCCATGAGATCATACATTCCCTGAAGCATCTCAAAAAAGCAGGTATGCTCCTAAAAATTGACCTTTCAAAAGCTTTTGATAACCTAAGTTGGACCTTTATCCAAAGGTTGCTGACAACCTTTGGGTTCTCTCCTCCTTGGGTTAGATGGGTCATGAGTCTAATAACCTCTACTCTATTCTCCATTCTCGTCAATGTTATACCCTCCAACCCCTTTCGTCCCTCTAGAGACACCCGTCAAGGAGATCCTCTTTCCCCCTTTATATTTGTCTTAATGGCGGAAGGACTAGGCAGAAGTATAAAAAATGCTCTTCAATTACAGCAGCACAGAGGAATTTCCTTCCCCAACACCCCTACTTTCACCTATCAGCAATTTGTGTATGATAATATGCTATTTGGACATCCCTCGGTTCAAGAAGCCCGTAGATAAAAATCCCTTCTGAATGAGTTTTCTGAAGCATCAGGAGCCAGTATTAATAATGTCAAATCCCAAATATTCTTCTTTCACACTCCCTCCATCACTCAATCTTCTATAGCCCGTATTTTTGGATTCATTGTTGCCTCTCTCCCTTCTAAATATGTGGGTGCCCCCATGACTGACTCTGCATTAAAGCACTCCTCATGGCAATTGCTCCTAGAGAAACTTGAAACTCGCCTTTCCTCCTAGACTTTCAGAGCACTCAATATGGCCAGTTGCCTAGTTTTAATCAAAGCAGTCCTGCAATTTATGCCTCTTTATCTTTTCTCAGTTTTGGTAGCACCAAAATGGGTGCTTAAGAAAATCAAAAATCTACAACGTAATTTTTTATGGGGTTCCTCGAGACAAAATAGAAAATGGGCACTGGTCAAGTGGTCAACTGTGTCCCTTCCAAAAATCTCAGGCGGCACTGGAATAAGAAACCCTCATCACAGCAATGCAGTCATGGGTGAAAAATTATGGTGGAGATGGATCTCTGCACCGCACACACCTTGGGCCATCCTCTGGACTGCCAAGTATGCAAACGACCGCCCGACAGATGAATTAATTCGACTCATAGAAGTGGAAAAAGGCTCCTTAATCTGGACTGCGGCTAGTCAGCACAAAGCAATAATCCAACAGCACAGCTTCTAGGAAATAAGGGATGGAAACAATGCACGCTTCTGGGGCGATTCTTGGCAGCAAAGACCCAAACTAAGTGACCTAATCAGATCTTGTCAAATACAGGACTAGGAAGAGCATCAAATGGATAAAGTTAGCCAACTTTGGAAGCTCGCCCCCATTCAAAACTATAGAAAATGGATAAGCTCTGTACATATCATCAGGAAAGGCAACGAATATATACATAAGTGTCATGCGGAAAGAGTTAATTTTGCAGACAAAACCAACCTCCCTAGAAGCCTAAGACTTTCTAGTGACAAACAAGACAAGTAAGAGCAATCCTTCTCTAAACATGCATTATCATACGAGAAACCAAGTGTTTTCGATCCTACCTTAAATCCAACGCTGTTGTAGTAGTCTAGCTTCGCTGATCCAGATGAGCTCCTCCTTCACTTCGAAACCTGCATACACTAACAATCAAACGATTACATAACACCTGAATATCTCATAAAACAAAACATATTCAACATATAGACCAAGAAGTATATGAAACAATTCATTAACAACAAATCATTGAGAAGAATGGACTTATTTGTATTAAGGAAACAAAAGAAACCATTACAACCTGAGCCTTGGTGTTGTGCAAGTTCCTCCAGGGGTCCAGCAAGAGTT
>APFE031456012.1:0-26185 GCA_000404065.3 Pinus taeda
GACGGGCCGCCATCGCTTTCTGGACGGGATTCTTCGGGAGGGCACATCACATGATCACACGGATTTGCAGGCCTTGGATGCTCTATGTAATTAATTTTGCATAATATTTTTGTTCTATTTTGTGTCTTTTCAAGATTTCTCATAAGATATTTTGATCTTTATTTAATATTTTATGGTTTGATTTTGATTTTTGTTTGTTTAAATTAGAAGCATTTTACATGATTGTAATTTTTTTAATTATGAATGCAATGCAATGTAGGTAAAAGAATGTTGTGGATCACTAACAAAACTATTGAAATATCTTCATTGAGAGAGAATTATAGTGGAGTGCAGATACAAGTGTGAAGGTAAGTTTCCTTTTGGTGCAAAATCCATTCATAATATGCTACAAAATCCTCTTGAAGCAAACACTAGTTCTTTTCGCTCTTTACTTATTTAGGGTTTATGATTTTTGGTTTTTGAGTAAGCTATATCTTTTAGTGCATAAGATTATTCATAATATATTTGGTCTTTGTTTCAGATTAATATTTTCTTGTCTCTATTTAAAACTGCCCTATTTTTTGATGTGCAGGGTTTCCTTGGTTGGCTATGGACACTTTTTGGGGTTGTAAAACATACTCTTGTTTGTCTTTTTATGGTTTTCTTGTTATTTTTGTTTTTTTGATTTAATTGTTGGTGATATTTTTTGCTATTGTTGTTTTCTTTTTTTAGTTTTTGCTGTTGTTGTGGCTCTTATATCTTTGATTTTCTGAGCATGGCCATGCTAATTTGTGGTTTAGTATCTTGTTTTTCTTATGTCTTTTGATTTATTTTTCTCTTTTTTTAATTCAATGCGTGGAGAAATCAAGAAATACCTTAACAACCCATAATGTGGGTGTAGGCTTGAGGTGGAGTCGACAACTGGAGAGGGAAAATGTGAAGAGGTATGTATAATGGAAATTTACTATTATGTCGTTTCATGCCCATTTTAATTTAACTAATTTGTTGCTTCATCCTTATATCATGTGTTTGTTGAAATTTAAATGCAATGCGGAGTAAGAAAGGTGAATGAGTACTAATGATACTATTGAATATCTTTGTGTGAGAGAGACGTGGAACACTATAGCAAAAGTAGAAGCAAAAGTAGAGGGTAAGTTATCTTTTGGTGCAAGGCTCATGTAGCATGTATGTTCTACTATAAAATCCTACTAGATCTTGGTTTAGATACCATGGTTTTCAGCCCTTCTTGCCAATTTGGGGTTTTTAAATTTTCGTAGCATAAGATGTAATTATGTTTAAATTATATGCATCTTCTATTATTTGGAATTCTCTTATTTATTGGATGTAGTGCAAATGCAAGGAAGGTGGCCAAGCAAATGTGGAGGAAGAATGTTGAAACTTCAGAGTTTTTTGTGTAAGAGAGACTTGGAGTAGTGTAGGAGAGTGCAAAGGTAGAGGGTCAATTCTCTTTTGGTTCCAATATGCTTATCTTCTCATTTTCACTACAATGGTTCTCCTCCCTCATTATTTATTTAGGGTTTATGATTTTTGGTCATTGAATAAAATGTACTTTTGCATAATATTATTGATAATTTTTGTGGTCTTGGCTTATGATTAATTTATTATAATACCTTTCAATGTTTGTTTAATATTTCTTATAAGCTTTTTGTTGTTTGCCTAAGAACTTTTTGGTTTTCATTTAATATTCTATGGTTTGGTTTCTGTTGCATTTCGGAAGTGGAGATATAGAGGCAGGTCCTAGGAATGTTGCAGATTACATAAGTGCATTTGGTGAAGGGGAAGACTAAGCAACAGGAGGAGGTGGGTATGGTTTCATTTGTCTGTTTAAATTAAATGCATTCTATATTATTCGAGATTTATTTGTATGGTGAATGCAATGCAAATCTAGGTAAAGGAAGGTGGAGGAACACTGAGGAAACTACTTAAATCTTTGTGTGAGAGAGACTTGGAGAAGTATTGGAGAGTGCAAGGTACAAGGTGGGTTCTTTTTTAGTTACAACATGAATATTTTCTCGTTTCAATACAATGGTTCCTAGACTGCTTCACATTTATCATAGGATATTTTGTGTAGTTGATATTTCAATTTTTGGATCATATTTCTCACAAAATATCTGGTGTGGTTGATATCTCTTTTTTGTTATTCAATGGATCTGAAAATTAATGGAAGACCTAGTAGCTCATATTGTGGGATTACAGTTGATGCAAATTCCACACATGTAGAGGATAAAGGTAAGGGGAAGGTATGTATCGCTTGCTTTTGTCTATTTAATTTTATAATTCCATGGTGTTTTAAATTAACTCAGTTATTGCTTCAAAAATATATCATGTGTGTTTATTAAAATTTAGAGGCAATGCATGTAAAGTAAGGCTGAATGCTAATGAAACTTTTGAATATCCTTTTTTGAAAGAGATGTGGGATGCACTATAGATGAGGCAAAAGTAGAGGCAGAGGAGTTATGGTCCAAGACCCATGTACGTTTTGCGTAGATGGTTCTCATCACTTATTAATTTAAGGTTTATAATTTTTGATCTTACATAAGATGTACTTAGTTTCGCATATGATTATTCATAAGAGCTTTGTTGTTTGTTTAACATTTCACATACTTTATTTTATTTTCTTTTGAATATCTCTCATAAGATTTTTTACTCTATATTTGATATTTTTAGTTTGATTTTTGTTGGCTTTAGCCGATGGAAAAATAAAGACAAGTTTCAAGGCTCAAGGTGCTTTCAATAAAGAACACGACTCAAGATGAGGAGGTATGCATGGTTCCACGTGTATTTGATTAATTTAAAGGCATCGCATATCATTTGCAATTTATTTATTTATGAATACGATGAAGTGCTTGTAAAGTAATGTTGAATGCTAATGAAACTATTGAATATCTTTTTGTGAGAGAGACATGAGATGCACAATAGATGAGGCAAAAGTAGAGGTAGAGTAGTTATGTTATGGTGCAAGACCCATGTATGTTTTGCATAGATGGTTCTCCTCCATACTTATCTATTTAGGGTTTACGATTTTTGGTCTCCACATAAGATTTACTTTTGCATGTGATTATTCATAAGGGTTTTGTTGTTTGTTTAAGATTTCTCATACTTTGTTTTAGTTTCTATTTAATATCTCTCGGAATATTTTTTGCTTCTATTTGATATCTTCTAGTTTGGTTTTTGTTGGTTTTAAGCAATGGAGAGATAAAGACAAGTCAGAAGGTTGTTGTAGATTCTATTTGTGCTTTCAATGAAGAACACAACTTAAGATGAGGAGGTATGTATGATTCGATGTGTGTTTGTTTAATATAGAGGTATCACATATCATTTGTGATTTATTTATTTACGAATGCAATGCAATGTAGATAAAGGAAAGAGCAGCAAAATCGGAAGTGCACTAATGAAATGAGCAAATATTTTCATGCGAGGAAGATGGTGGCAATGAAGGAGAGTGTAGAGGCGGAGGTGGATGGTGAGTTATTTTTTGATTATGTTATGAACTTGATTCATGAAACTAGTGAATTATTTATGTAGCAACACTATATTATAGTGAAGAGGAAGTAGTTAAGGTGAGTTCTCTTTTGGTGCAAAATCTGTGCTATGCTATGAAATCCTCATGTTGGTCTTCGTTTTATATTTCTCCCAAAATTTTTGGTATATATTTAATATTTGCCATAATATTTTATGGTCTCTATTTAATACTCTTCTTTTTTTTAATGTGCAGGATGTTCTTGATTGGCTGTAGACGCTTTTTGGGATTGTAAAGAAGAGTTTGTCTACTATTTCTCTTTGTTTGTTTTTTGTTTTTGCTATATTTTTCTATTCCTTTGTTTTTGTACAACCACTGTTATTTTTTTTTATATTTGTGAGCATGGCCATGCTAAATTGTGCTTTAGTATTTTTTATTTTCATGTTTATGTTTTTTTTGTCTTTTTTGTGTGTGTGTATGTTTTTTTATATACCTTTGTTCATGGTTTTTGTTTTGGGTTCTATGAGTGTGGAAATTAAGGCAACCCTTAACAACACATATTGTGGAATTAGGGCTGATGAAAATTCAACAAATGTAATGGGGAAGATGAAAGAGGTATGTATGAGGGAATTCACTAGTTATTTGCTATGTAATTTAATGGGTTTTTGTTTTAATTGAACTCTTTTGTTGCTACTTATATCATGTGTGCTCATGTAAATTTATTATAGGCAATATGGGTAAATTTATTATCGGAAATATGGGTAAAGGAAGGTAATTGGAATCTTCAAGCATAAGCAACACTTTCTTCTTATTGAGTAGAGTTTGTAGATATTGATGAAACAAAATAGAATTTTCAATCGAAGTTATGACATACTAGTTTTCATCCTACATTTGGGAGGGGTACTAAGCACTTTGTGCAATCCAAGTTATGACATACTAGTTTTTATCTATATCTACACTTGGGAAGGGGGTACGAAGCACTTTGTGGCACTAGAGTGTAGGCTTTTTACATGTGCATTTCAATCTCAACATTTTCATTAAAACATGAGACATAGGCAATATTGGTAAACAAAGATAATTGGAATACTCAAGCATAAGCATAACTTTCTTCTAATTGGGTAGAGTTTGTGGATATGTATGAAACAAAACAAAATTTTTAATCCGAGTTACGACAGACTAGTTTTCATCTACATTTTGGTGGGGGGGGCGGCGCTACTAAGCACTTTGTGCAATCCAAGTTATGACATGCTAGTTTTCATCTATACTTGGGAGGGGTACTAAGCATACTAGTTTTCATCTATACTTGGGAGGGGTACTAAGCATACTAGTTTTCATCTATACTTGGGAGGGGTACTAAGCACTTATTGGAGAGTGTAGGTTTTTAATCTCAACATTTCCATTAAAACATGAGACATTTGTCCTTTTAGCCCCATAATAATATCTACAATTTTCTATATTGTTGCTTCAAGAAAACTTGCTTCTAATTGAGTAGAGTGTTTGTAGATATGGATGAAACAAAGCAAATTTTCCTATCCAAATATGACCATACTAGTTTTCATCTACAATTATGAGGGCTGCTAAGCACTTTGTGCCATTGGAGAGTGTGGGTTTCTTACGTGTGCATTTCAATTTCGACATTATCATTAAAACATGATGCATTTGTCCTTTTAGCCCCATAATATCTACAACTTTGTATATGGTTGCTTCATGTTTTTAAGAAGGAGCCAAAAGCATCATGGAATTCTTCCATCATTCTATCATAGAGGAATGCATCTTTGACAAGAACTTATCACAGTCAGGAAATATAAAGAACATAACAGTTTTAGCTTCCTAGAAGCCTAGGAAAGAGTGCATCCAACTTTGACCTCACTCTAACAACTACCTTTAGCCCTTATCCTACATACATTCTTCTACCATTCTTCAATCAAATTTAGTTGGGCCTTAATTGACATATTAACCAATGTTGAGACGAAGCCTCATGCTTCATCCTACATATATTTTTTCCATTCCTAAATCAACTTTCATTGGGCCTTAAATCCACACACTAACTTGTCTTGAGACCAAGCCTCAGAAAATGTAGGAACATAGGCTAGCTAAAACCAAATAGGGTCTCTAACTAGACAAAAAGGTGATGAAATCAAGCCTTAAAAGAAACAAATGCATTAGAAGATCGAAGCCATGTCTTTCTCTTCATTCTCAACACCTTATTTACTTGGCACTTCCTAAGATTCTTCCATCTTTCCAATCCACACGATATTGTGACTTTTGCATGGTTCTTCACCCTACTTTGTCATGTTTGTTTGAGGTGGAGGTCTTGTTACCCACCACCTGTGGCCTTGTGGGTAGTATGCATATGAGAAAAGTTTTCTCCTAGATGGTCCTTAGCTTGCAACTAGCAACCCCTTGCAACCACCAGATAGCTCGATGTGCCATTGTCTTCGCCACCTGAGCTAGGCCTGTGTTCTCTCACCCATCTGTTATGATCGTATGTTTGAAGGTGGGCCTCCCGACCTCGAAGGTATGGATTTTCGTTGGTATAGTTGAGTTATTTTCCTTACTTATCATGGATACTTTTGGGCATGGATTGGTGGGGATTCGACAAAAAGAGTGGGCTAGGTTTTTACTCTTGTCTCCTATGCGTGATTCGATGGTTAGCCTTGTATCTTTGTCCTGTGGGATCTCCTTTACTGGCCACTAGCTCTAGGGTTAGTTCTATAAGGGAAACCTCGATTTTGGTTGCATGGTTCCACTTCCTGACACCATATACATCACTCCCTTCCACTCATTTTAACCCCATTCATCACTTTTCCCATCTGGGTCCACACAGGGTTTGCCTCCCCTTCCCCTTGTCCACACTTTGAGTTAGGTCTGGAACGATGCCCAGAAGTTGATGTAGCTAAAATGAAAAGAAAAAGCATAATTTGGGCACTCTCAACAAGAAATGTACCACAAAATGCAAAAGATGGTCGAGACATACAAATTTAGCATGTGGGCAAAAGCCAAACATGAGCTCTACCCCTTATTTATGGCCATCACCCAGTTGAACACCACTTTCGCACCTGCTACAGCCCTTGAATTGATCTAAGGGATCCAATTTGATTACCGGAGTCAACTTGATTGAATTCATCGCTCCTCGTACACCTTCATTTGCCTTTTGACGCGAGTTACCAACTTGATTATGAGGAAGATTAGGATTTCGATTATGGTGTTGACCCTTACTTGAGATATCAATTTAGCTTGTTTATCTTTCCTTGGCTTTGCTTGGGATCCATTGAATTACTTACTAGTTGGCTATTGAATTACTTACTAGTTGGATGACCAAGCATGGAATCTGTCCCTCCCTCGTAGAGGGAGGGGAACCCCTTGTCTAAAAACGGACTAAAGCGTGTGACCTGGATCATACCCTGTGATCGTTATGATGGACAGGTGCTTACCCGATCCCATTCCGACCTCGACATGTAAGCCTGTCCGAGAACACAATCTGATTCAGAAAGACTCCCCATACATATGACTGGCTGGCGTGAGCGGTGAGAGTAGGTGTGGAGTCAAAGGCGGACTTCCGGATACATACATTGAAGGGAGGAGTTCTCGCTGGCTTCCGAGATAGGGTTCTACCTACGGGAGGAGAAGGGAAGGGAATGCATTCTTCCTGGCTTGCCTGCCCTCTCTCTCTTAATGGGGGAATAAGGCACGCATAATGACTTATATAATAGCAGCATTGTCGTAAGTAAACCGCTCTTATGACATAATCGTATATAAGCTACTAGAAAGAAAGAGGGAGATATAGCATAACGATCGATATAATCCGATGCATGGGTGTTTTATCTATCTGGTAAGCTCAGGCATGATGGGATGTATATCTATCCAATCAGCTCAGGCAGGCATGGGGTGGGCTTCTGTGCCTCATCATTCTCATGGGGAAGGCTTCGCATGGGGCAGGATTCTCTATCCAAGTCACCCCAGTCAGTAAGGTGGTAAACCCAGCCAGTCAGTAAGGTTCTGGTCTGCTTTCCCAGTTCAGTAAGGTGGTCCCCAGTCAGGTTCTAGCGAGCCTATATCAATCAAGTTCAAGACGAGTCATCTACGACAACAGTACAGCTAGCTCCCTCCCTCCAACCAAGTACGAGCGCTAGCCCATTCCATCAGTTTTCCAGAGCCTATTCATTCAGTGGGCGCAGGGAAGGAGGTTTGATTCCAATACCGCGAATAGTTGGGCGGGTAAGTAGCATCAGACGGATGTGGCACGAAAGCCAGCGTATGAGGAGGGTTCTGAAGGAGGTAACGTAGGACGGAAGAATCGGGTGTGGATCCCGGCCGGATAGGGGTGGAAGCAGTGGAGAGTTAGAAAAAAGGAGAAGGAGGAAGCCTTAGGTAGGATAGGATTAGGAGTCGAAATCGGTCGGAAGGGAATTACCCTTTCTTTGTGGTTGGAGGATGGGATGGACTTTGGCCCGACCCGATTCCATCTATCTCTCTCTATCTAGTTCCTCGCTTGTCGTCATCAAACCGATCACTCGTACCGAGCTTCTCTTTCTCGTACCTTGTCTCCAATTCACCACTCCTGCCTCTCCATTCCCGCTACTAGCACTAAAATGCATGTCATAGTCTGACGAGTCCCTCCTTTTGTTCTAGGGCTTTCAGCTTGTGTCATGGGCGGCCTTTGGTTGGTTCGACTGTCATTGGTTCTGGGCTGGATTCCACTTCCTTGGGTAATGAATGGCTCGGTTACCACAAGAACCGGCAAGCAATAAGGCAAGGGACGGACGACTTCGGGTTAGGGGGGGATTGCTGCCTTATCCAGTGGGGGGAGGAATATAAAGAAAGAAAGGATAATCAATCAAAAGGTCACTCCTTATTCCTGGTGATGAGGGGACAGTTACCGTACAGATAGATGCCAACAGACCTCTCGAACTTCTACACAGACGGGCCGCCATCGCTTTCTGGACGGGATTCTTCGGTAGGGCACATCACATGATCACACGGATTTGCAGGCCTTGGTAGGTACATCGCCTTGGTAGGTCTTTCTCTAAGATCAACAACAAGAGAGCGGCAACCACTGGCAAAGAGAGCGGCCACAAGAGAGTGGCAACCACTGGACTAAAACTTAACTGCACTATACAACTGCTCGCTCACACCATGAGGTCCTGCGGAGCCCGCCCCCCTTCACTTATTAAGTCATTGGGGGGCTCTAATGACTTGCCTAAATGAAAGCTAAAGCCATCCCCTTAGCTGAAGCCATTTTCGTTTGTTTCGCCTTTCAATATTCTTTCTTTAAGGTGCGAAGCCGCCAAAGAATAAAAAGGAGGGGCAAGGTCAATCTGTCATATTATATACGTAATAAGAGTTCTTCCTAAATACCATAAGAAAGAGGTTCTATTCTGCTCGATCGGCCTGTTCACTAATTGGGTATTTCGGGCTCCATATGAAACCCGTTGTTTCCATGGGTCGTTGACATAATCTTCCACTGGGTTAGTCAATGTCATTTGTCATTAGGCAAGTCGCTAAATGAGAGCCTTTCAGGTTCTTCCTTCTCCATCCATCCTCGCATCGTCCTAGGGTGCCAGTCAAAAGGGTAAGGGTGTGTTTTTTTCATTCCAACCAATCCTGGGTCTATAGTTGTTCCCTCCTAAAGCCTAAGGTATAAAAGTTCAGCCAGGGTTACCAGGTCTAGTTCTGGTAGGTAGAGTGAGTGGTTCCTATATGCGAGATAACCTCCTCCGTACACAAGCTTTACCAGAGAGGTTTCTCTCTTCCCTTGACGAGGACTAGATAGAATACCTTATTTTAAGGACTCCCTTTCAGGAGATTCGTTCATCCTAGCCCTTCCCTTTGGCAACCGCTAATAAATCAAGCCAAGCCTGCAAGTAGCACATCCATATCTGTCCAATGAACCAAAGAATGGGCGATTTCCCACCCCGTAGCCTACCAGCTCCTTCTCATAGCCCCTTCTCATAGTCCCTAGTCAGTGCCAGTGGTCGTTGCCAAGAGTTAGGTCACTGTCACAAGGTCAGGCTATAGCAGCCAAGCATTGACAATTGATCATACACTGCTGGTCATAGTACATCAGAGCTGCCAAATACAGCTAGTCATAGTCCATCATTCCCAAACAGTGACTGCCTTATGATAATAGTAGGGTTGGGGTCGCCGAGTGGAAGGAAGGACAAGTTGATGTCGAAGAAGGACAAGCAAGTTGATTTCCAAGTTGATTGCTTTATATACTCGCACCCCTGCGGCACTAAGGAAGCCAGGGTTGGACGAGGTGGCTGGGCTTTGATACTCTTTGATTGATACAGAGAGAGATGGGCTTGATACATTCTTTTACAGGAAGGAGGAAGTAACATAAAGCACCCCACATAGCTCTGGACATGCACGGTACCGTACGGTATGGCACACGGTACAGTGACGAATTCTTCCCTGCCTGGGCTGGCCTGGCCTGGACTACATGGTTGGGCTGATCGGTTGGACTTATCAGCTTTGCTACTCAACTGGGATACTCAGCTTGGATACTCAGCTTCACTCCCGGGCTGGGCTAGAAATAGACATAGACGTAGATCAGGGGAGGGGCCATCATAGTCGATCATAGCCGATAGGCACACACAGCTTCTCATTGCCTTTAGGTACGTGCGATACGGTAGTCGTTCATTGTAGATAGGCAATTGCCTTTGCTGGGAGTACTTGTCTCATTGACGATAACCGCTAGTCATAGTCCCCATTATAGCCAACTTTTCAGTGCCAATTGCCGATAGTCATTAGTCCCCTTTCAGAGACACACTGCTAGAATCAGCTCTCTGTGAATGCCCTCCTTCACACACAAATCCTTGAAGGCATTGGAGACATTCTCCACCATTGTCACTTCTCACTGCCTTGATCTTCATCTTGGTCTAGTTTTCTACCAAGGCCTTAAATTCCATGAACTTGGTTAAGACCTCATCTTTCTTCTTAATAAAAAATATCCAAGTTTTTTTAGAATAATTATCAATGAAAGTAACATAATACCTGTCTCATAAGAGACGAAGAAGAGAAGGGCCTGCATACCTCTGAATGCACCAGCTCCAAAATCCTGTTGGCTCTACTGCCTTGGCCCTGAAAGGAAGTCTTGGCATACTTGCCTAGTGTGCACCCCTTGCACACATAATGCTAGTCAAAACTGCATGTTGGTAATCTTGTGGGTATTTGCTGAAGAATCAACACCCCATGATGCAAGTGTTCCATGCGCCTGTTCCAAAGTTCTCCAACATCTCTACTCTGCTTACCACCACCTGCCTTGCTGCTTAAGGTAGCACATGTGTCAATCTGCAACCTATAAAGGTTCTTCACCCTCAGATCTATATGCGTCACTGCTCCAGAAGCTAAGTGCCTAGGGTATGCCTTACCTCTGCTGAAGATGACATCATATCCCTTGACCTCAAGGGTTGCTATTGAAACAAGGTTCTTCTTCTGTCTTAGAACATATGTGACATCTCTGAGATGGAGAGGGCTTCTAGAATCCCTCTCAAAGCTAATAATACCAACTCCCTTAGATGCGTACTTGCCATCATCTCCTAGCTCGATATGAAACTGTGTGTACTTCCCCTTCAACTGCCTGAAATACTTCATGTTCCCGATCATGTGGAAGGAGGCTCCAGAATCAATATATCACATGCTGCTCCCTTTTGAGCTTGCCATGCAAGCTATCATTGAGAAATCTTTCTCTAACTGAGAAGCAAACACATCTAACTCAACTGATGCAACCACATTATTCTTACTGGACCCCTTATTCCAATTAGGACAATTAGTAGCATAGTGCCCAAACTCATGATAATGGAAGAATTTGATCTTAATAAGATCCTTCTTCTTCTCGTCCTTTTGACTAGACTCGACCTCCCTTTTTCCATTCTTATTGTTGGCTTTGCTTTCCAGAGCAAAGTTCTCCTCGTCCTCTGTTTTTGTTGATGTACCATCTCGGGTCCCACTCCAGATCTCTTCTTGAATGTAGTCAATCCATAACCTTTCTCAATTGGGAAAATTCTCTTTGCCGTTGACAACATTCTGGAAACCATATCAAGACTTGTGAAGTCCTAGTAAAGCAAAAGTGACAAGGTCTTGCTCAGGTACAATGACATCCATACCACCTAGCTCATCTCAAACCTGAGTGAACTTCAAAAGACACGTGACGATGGGCTTTCAGTTTGACTAGCGTTGACTTAAAGGAAGAAGAGTTGTTCAAGGAAGAATTGTGACTTGGTTTTGGAGAGTTTCTTGATGAAGGGTCTAGGTCTTGGAATTCGTCAATTGAAGATTCTATAAGAAGAAGAATTTTGTGGGTTTTCCTCTCAAGATTGGAGGGTTTTGGCCCTGGCTTATCACCTATATTTTGTGTCCTTGTCTCATTGTTCATTATGTTTTCCTAGTTGTTTGATGAAGAAAACACAATAATAATCAAGCTAAAGAAGAATCTAATCAAGAAAAATAAAAAATATCCACAAGCAGTTATCATAAGCTAGAGAAATCACCTATACTGCTGCCCCTAGATTTCTCAACATGGTATCAGAGCTAAGTTGACAAGTCAAGTAAGGGCAACTTATTAAAGGACTTTCAAGGACCGAAGTTCTAGAAGATTATCAAAGGCATCAAATCATCAAGAAGATCCTCTCATGTCCAAGGCATTTTGAGAACAAAGATTACATCATCATCTTGAAGGAAGTCAATACTTGAAGCATTCTTGGGTACCTCGCTTCTTCATCATCTCAAGAAGAAGATCAAAATTAATTTTTCTGGGTTGTAATTCCTCTTATTCGTGGAGAATCTAGGGTATCTACCACAAAAGTAGCACCGAATTTCAATCAAGATGTAGAGTCAAAATATGGAATAAAAAATAAGTTAAGTTGCAAGCCAAGATTTTGAAAGAAAAGAAGCCTGGATTATTTGCACCGTTGCATGAAGACTAATCTACAAACAACCACAAATCTGAGATTCTGAGGTAGATATGATTATCTTAAAGTTTCCATTCAAGAACTGAGATTGTGCAAAAGATTGATAAAAAGAAACTCCAAAAAGCAACATCAATCCAAACTCATCAAGGTCCTCTTTTAGGCATACGGTTGATCTCTGTCAAGAATTATAAACTTGCCAAAAGTTTGAAGCATAGATCTTTCTATCTCTATGATATCATAGATCTCTTCTTCAAAGATGTGTCCTTGTGACATTGCTACTCTACTCTTCTTACAAAGTTTAGATTCTGTGGTGACCGAGAACATGTGGCAGTCACTAGTCTCATATATATCTGATCACTGTACTAAAGTTTGAAAGATCCAAGGGAACAAACCCGAAGTAACCTAGTCATCAAACAAATGTGGAAGCTATAAAGAAACAATAACATGCTTATATCTATCAATTTTGCATAAGGACCTGTGAAGCTATAAGGACATCAATCCAAGGTCGGTGGCAATCTTATACTTGGAAGAATCAACAGATGAGTACAGTGAAGAATATCTCACTTCCGAAAACCGATCGATGAAGATGGCATTTGGAAATGCAAGTCATCTCAACAAAGGTAAGTAACCATAAGGTATGTATGATATATTTTAAAGATATTTCTGGGTTGAAGATAAGATTCTAGGGTTTGTTAGTATTGTAGGAAAAAAGATGAACCCTAGTATAACATAAAGAGGGCATAGAATCTGATCTAGGGTTTGAACTTTAGAAGCCCTAGAATGACCTCTTGATTGCATGTAAACCCTAAAAATCTTAGGATCATGTTTTGGTATTGCATACTTTGCTTGGGGTGTTTGTCAATAAATATTGCCAGTACAAGAAGTAAAGATGGATGGGGTGAACCTTTGTTCTAAGAAACATGATGGAAGAAGGAATTTGTATAACTATGGATGTCTGGATCTCAACAAGGTGAAGAATAGGCAAAGAATGCCGAAGAAAAACATTATTACGAGATGCATCGTTTAAGGGATGACATCATAAATGCATAAGATAGAAACAAGAGCTCATGACATCATCATAATAAGCTTGAAAGATAGCTGAAGTAAAGGTCTATGGCAGTCATCAATATAATGAATTAGCCCTTGGTAACCTCATTTGAAGCATAAGTAGTATTTATGGGTGAAAGAGAGTCATCTAGTAGGAAGCTCATCATACATCATTGGCAAGGAGCATCTACAAGATGATGATAATCAGATCCTCTACTAGAATATTCATTGGAAGGTTCATCTCTTGAAAGATGTCTCCCTGAGAAATCCACTTTGGATGGGATTCATTGTTTGAAAAATGATGGTACGATGACAAAGGAATGCAACTTGTTGAGATGATTGAAGCAAGGATAGGAAGTTGCTGAAGGAAATCTAGATGACCAAAGAAGAAAATAGGTATGTATGCATATGTTTAATGAGTTAAGTTGTCATTATATAGTTGTAGATAATAAGGATGCATGCTCCATCACATGAGCATGATCAAGGGAAAAGGATCTCTTTCGTTAAAAGGATGTATGAAGGCATGGTTCACATATTGACTAGATGAAATCAACATAATATGTCCACATATGGAATATGAGGTGGTTGACAAAGATGAAGGGACTATGATTGGAAGCTCTTGAGAAGCAATGTGTGAATAAAGAAAGGAAGAGATCATTAAAGTTGCAATATGGAGAAGGCAATCAACATCCAATGACAAAAATATTTGACTATGATATCTCCATGGGAAAGATATGAAGACCTTGATGAAGTCTGGAAAAGAAGGAGACCCTTGACATTATATATCTTGGAGATGTGTCAAATATATGTGCGGGATGTTAATATTGCAAGCAAACAGATGTCATGATGAAAGACCATCATAAAAGGTAACTTTGATTTAATGTCCATTTTGATTTTAAAAAACATCTGGTTGGGTTGATACTGGGCTACTATTGAAAGAGAGTTGTAGATGTTACCTTCAACTAAGCACTCATGTGGTTGGATGAAAGATCCTAGAGGGAACATGACGTGGAAAAGGTAGTTGTATAAAGAAAAAGCCAGATGGGGACTAAAAGATTACTTTCCAATAGAAAGAGGGATGATAGGACCAATGTGGTTTGTGAAGGAAAGTGATGGATGACTGGTGCCTTACAAAGATGAAGGCTCCATAATATTAAAGATGAAATTCATGACATCGAATGGAGCGCTACAAGTAGCTGAAGGTCCCATGATCTCCACCAATGAATAAAGAGCTACTGCTAGAAACATGTTTCGAGTTAAGAGGGAGCCTGAAAGCAAGTTTCTAACTTGGTAGAAACTTGGAAGCAAGGCCCTAAGGTAAGAGGGAGCTTGGGCACATTCCTTTTATAGGAATGGGTACATTCCTTCATTGGAATGGGTATATCCTCCCTAGTTGAGAAGGGAGAGATAGACATATCATTCTTGTCTTCGTTTGGGAAGAAAGAATGGAGGATTGGGTAAGAATTTGGCATCTGATACTCTTTGAGGATGTGGTAGGGCATCCAAGATAAGAATAGTTGTAGAAGAACAATATTCTTTGAGGATTGGGAATCCAAGATAAGAATAGTCTTGGAAGGACGTACATTGTGAACACTCGGGTGGGGTATGTTTCTTGAGAGACAATGATGAAGGTGTGTATAAATCATTGGTCTCACCAACATTGTGCTTTGATCTCGTGGAGAGATAGAGTTGTTAGTCAAGGCCTTGTTATGTGACAATTCCAGATGATATGATGCTATACAAATGGGTTACCAATGAGACTCTTCTTATGAGAATTCTTTAGATTGAGAATTGTTGAACAATGTAACTAGGTTCGATCTTCATAATGACATGTAAATGTGATTTTATGTAATTAATGTAAAGAAAAATAGAATTATTTTTGTAATGCTAGTCTCATGAAAGGAATTTTATTTTTAGTGATGGCTCCCATTGTGAGCCTTTAGGATTGGTCATAAAGTCAAAGAGAGTCAATGTCATGTATGAAAGACCCTTCTTGGGCATGTTGGATTTTGTATGAGTCATTAGAAAAATATAAATAGTCCTCCAAGATCAAACAAAGTCTCCTACAAGTCGGCTTCGAAGGATAATAATATCTTCATAACATATAACTGAGTTAAGAGGTGAAGCTAACTCTGAAATATTACAGGCCTGTTTCAAGAAGCCGAGAAAGGAATCTGAGATCTGAAGGGAAGTTGAGAAAGGAAACTGAGTTCTGAAGGAATTCGAGAATTCTGGGAAGCTAAAGTCTAAGGAGCGACCAAGAAGGAAAGAAATCAACAGTTTGACAATCATTGAATCAAGGAAGGAAAGGGTCAAGCTTAGAAGCTTTGTGTCTTGGTCTTGGAGAGGCAAATAGGTCAAGAGTCTTGGTCTTGGTATTTTTCAATTGGAATCTCTATAAGAAGAGGAATTTTTTCGGGTTTTCCTCTCAAAGAGTGAGAGGTTTTGGCCCTGGCTAATTGCCTATATTTTGTGTCTCGTCTCTTTATGGTTTATGGATTGGTAGCTGTTTGATGAAGAAGAACACTAATAACCTAAGTAAAAAGAAGATCCTAATCTAAAGAAGTAAAAAGCACTCACAATCAGTTACTAAAAGAAGAGAAATCACTTAACTGCCGTGCCCTAGATTTTTCAACATGGTATAAGAGCTAAGGTGACTAAGTTAAGGAAGGGCATCTCATCAAGGGAAACTCAAGGATCAAATCTCAAGGAAGGAATCAAAGCAAAGATCACCTTGAAGTCAAAGGAAGCATGATAACCCTAGATCAAATAAGCCTACAAAGTAGTATTGGGATCATCATCAAGAGGGAGAAGGAAAAAACCCTACATCTACTCAAGTTAAAGTGTTTTGAAGACTATTCATACAAATGAAGTTGGATCAAAAGGCAGTGTCATCTCACTCTCTGTGGGATCAAGGATTATTCTTGAAGAAAACTACCTTCATCAAGGAGAAGTTTTCTATCCTCTATATCATCATCAACAACAAGGAAGTAGTAAGAAGGAGCATCCTATCAAGTAAGTATATTTATGTCCACATCTGAATCTGTCAAAATGTCTTTTTGCAAGGAAATCAACAAATTGGTTGGGGCTTCAAAATATCTTGCATGGAAGAAAAGGAAAAATTTGAATCTCATTGAAATGAGGTTATTATGGAACATGTGAAAGGTTCTATCACTAAACCAAGAAAGGAAGATTCTCAAGCTCTTGCCAAATGTATGGAAGGGGAAGTTAGGGCTCAACGGATTCTCATAGAATCCATCGAAGATCCCCTCATCCCATATGTATCTAAACTCGAAACTTCAAAATAAATCTATGACAAACTGGTGGAGTTGTATTTCGTAAGCACTGCTAGAGAAGTCATCTCATTAAGGCAAGAACTCTACAAGCTGAAGATGTCAAGGGAAGATAGAATAGCCTCATACTTTATGAGGATATCTGAGATCTGGGATCAATTACAAGATCTAGGGGAAATCATGTCTGATAGAGAAATGACTATAGTTGTATTAAATGCACTACTGGAAGAGAGGGGTAACTTTACTTCAAGCATTTATGGGAAGAAAGAAGCTACTCCATTCTAGGATCTATGGTCAGTGTGTAAGATTGAAAAATCTAGATTAAAGGCCAAATTTGATGTGGGAGCAGGTGAGCAAAATCAAGCTTATGTTGCTATGACAAAAAGAAAGGGACAATTTGGAAAGTTTGGTCCTCAGAAAAAGAAGAAGAACATGGCTAAAATACAATGCTATGGGTGTCAAGAATATGGACACTATAGGAGAAATTGTCTTAAGCTCAAGAAGGACAATAACAAAAGAGGAAGAGAAGAAGCCCACATCACCAAGGAAGTGGAGGAAGCTGAAAAGAAGAAATCCAAGGAGGAAGTAATAGATCTCCACTATTGAGATAGTCTTCCTCATGTAAGTTCTTTTCAAATTCCTAAGTCTTTTAAGATACGACTATCATGATTCACTAAGTAAAATAATGGGATGCATCAAGGCATCATAGAAGCTTTGAAAGTAAGAGCTTGAGACATCATCATAGAGAAGAATGAAAGACTGTCTGAATCTATGGAAGTCAAGTATATAGATCTTGGAAATCTCATTGAAAACACAAGTGGCAAGGTCGTCTAGGACAAGGTTCATCATACACTTGTCAAATGGAAATATCTGCTGATGGTGATACTTTAGATCCTCAGGATTCTCTGTTGAAATCTTCATTTAAAGGTTCACCAATCATGAGGGGAAGCATTTTGTCAAGAATTCCAAATTTGTGGAATTCATGGGATGATGGTATGATGACATAAAAGTGAAGCAAATCAAGCGATTGAAACTCTTTCAATCAAGGAAGCCTCTGCAAGAAGTCTACATAATCCAAAGGAAAATGAGGCATGTATGCTTATACTCGATATTAAAGAGTCATGCCATATGGTTGCAAGTAACATGGATCAATGCTCTATCTTGAGAGCATAATCTAAAGGAAGGATCTCCTCCCTCAAAGGAATGCAGGAATGCATGGATTACACATTCACTAGATGAAATCAACATAACATGTCCTCCTATGAAGTATGAGGTGGTTGACAACAATTGAGGAACTCTGATTGGAAGCTCTTGGGAATGAGATGTGTGAAGAAAGGAAGGAAGAGATCGTGGAATATGCACAACCATGGTAAAGGCAATCAACATCTGAAAGACCAAGAAGATTTGACTAGGATATCTCCATGAAAGATATGAAGACTCTGATGGAGTCTAAAACAGAAAGAGATCCTTGACAATATATATCTTTGGGAGATATGTCGATATGTATGCAGGGTACTGATTCAAACTAGTATATGTCATGATGAAAGACCATCACAAAGGTAATGTTGATTTTAAATGTTCATTCCTTTATTTTTTATCTGGATAGATTTATGTAGGGCTGCGAAGGGAACATCTATGGGTGTCTTCCACCACAGATGCACATGTAGTAGGATGAAAGATCCTTAAGTAAACATGGCATGAAGATAGCAACATGGCATGAAGGAAGGCCAAATATGGACTGATGGATCACTTTCCAATGATGATATGGCGACTCATGGATGAAAGTGATGGATGGTTGGTGCCTTATGTAGAAGTCCCTAACATGAAGACTTGTAGATAACAAAAAGAAGTTCATGATATTGGGAAGAGGAGTTCTTCAAGCAGTTGGTTGTCCCATCATCTCCACTTGAGGATCTGCTGTAGGTCCCTAATTAAGAGGGAGCCTGGAAACAAGCTTCTTACTTGGAAGAAACTTGGAAATTCCTAAGCCAAGAGGGAGCTTAGGTACATTCCTTTATTGGAATAGATATACCCTCCTTGATTAAGAGGGAGAGATAGACAAATCATTCTTGTCTTCACTTGGGAAGAGAGAATGGATGATTGGGTAAACCTCTGGCATCCGATGCTCCTTGAGGATGTATTACGGCATCCAAGATAAGAGTAATTGTTGAGGACTGATATTCTGATTTGATAATCACACTATGAGTGACCTTAGTTAAGATTTATTAAATGAAGGTATTATAGACTCATGTTGGTGTGTGTGTCTATGTTATTTAAGCAACAGATCGATCAGATTGCAAATACACAGACACTTGAAATGGAAAACAATAGAGAAACAAAGTAAGCAAATACAAGAACAAAAAAATTTAATAAGGAGTTCACCCTATCCTTCTAGGACTACATCTCCGGTCCAACTTTCAGTGGTGGCCTTCTTTTATTGTGTCTTGAAGCAGAGAATTACAATGAAGGAGCTCAATGTGAGTCTCCTGAAACGGAATTTGCTTGGCAAGGTGGTTCTTGGATTCCCCAAGCCACTAGACTACACAGACTATTTTCCTTACCAGCTTTGTGACCTTCTGGTCTATAATGGAGAGAGCCCAATGTGGTGCTTAGTCGGACAGATCCTCTCTGGGATGGCTTGAATCCCTCAAGCTCTCTGGTGTTCGATGCTGCCTTTGGTCAGCTTGGCCCTCTGTCTTCCATTCTACTGTTGCTTCACTGTCTTTCTTCTCTCTGTTCTTCCTTTTTGTGTTCCGTCCTGCTCTCCCGATTATGGTGGTTGTTTTTCTGCTTTTCCTGTGCATGGCTTTAAGGCCATTCGTACCCATGGCTCTTCGATTCCTCTTCCACTTCTTGTCGGATCGCTTGCTACAGCTTCGCTTGGAGTTCCTTGTTCGACGTCATCATCAGGCTCACAGGGAGTGGCCACATGTCCTCCTGCAACTGCGCCAATTCGCTTCGTCGGTTCGGTTTTTCTGTTACGTCGTGGAATGAGTCTTCTGCCACCTTGGCAGTCAAATCGGACATCAAATCTTTACAAACTGCGGTTTATCCCTCGTCGATTTCATTTTCCCATCGGGCGCGATCTCAGTTGTTAGATTTGAGGCCTCCAGACCTGATGCCATACGCACGTTTTGCGTGGTTGACTTGCTCGACCGTTGGCGTGCGATCAACGACTGTTTCCTTTCTCCTTCGCTGTCATGCGTCAGGCGCTGGGTGGAATCGCTACTTTTCCTTCGAAACAACTTATCGCCGATGGATGCCCATGATTAATACTGCCGGTTTCTGGAGCGGGTCCCGCCTTTATCCCATGGTTTTCCTGGCTCTCATGCGACTAAGCGCTTGGGGCTTCTCCAATTTGGGGTTTTTCGCCTAACATCAAAAACCTACTTTGTTTCCCGATCCGGGCCTCCCAGGGGCTAAATTCGCCTCCCGCGTAGTCTCCATGGGCCTCGGTCAACGCGCTTTGACCGAGGTCCTCGTCGTTCCACGTTCGCTGCCATTGCCACTGGTTTAGAGGTGTTTTTGATCAATGTTGTAAATTCTTTGAAGTTTGTCCCGACTTGGTACAACCATGGCTTTGTTTAATCATTCTTTATGGATCCAATTCGGATCACATTCTTTGAGGGCTGGGAATCCAAGATAAGAATAGTCTTGTGGAACACACCTTGAGAACCTGGGTGGGGTATGTTCCGAGAGTGACAATGATGAGGGTGTCTATACATCATTGGTCTCGCCAACATTGTGCTCAAATCTCATGCCCTTGCTA
Source organism: Pinus taeda (assembly GCA_000404065.3). NCBI lineage: Eukaryota > Viridiplantae > Streptophyta > Pinopsida > Pinales > Pinaceae > Pinus > Pinus taeda. Next base: position 20,482 of record APFE031456012.1, read on the forward strand.
TGTTACAATGCTAGTTGATATGATGTTATACAAATGGGTTACCAATCCGACTCATCTTATAATAAATTCTTCAGATTGAGAATCACCAAGTACCATTATGAATACCTCCCTAGTTAAGAGGGAGTGTTGAAAAGTGTAACTAGGTTCAGCCTTCATAATGACATATGTAAATGTGATTTTATGTAATTGATGTAAATAAAAATAAAATTATTTTTGTAATTCTCGTCTCATGGGTTTCATGAGAAAGGAATTTAATTTTTAGTGATGGCTCCCATTGTGAGCCTTTAGGATTGGTCATAAAGTCAAAGAGAGTCAATGTCATGTATGAAGGACCCTTCTTGGGCATGTTGCATTTTGTATGAGTCATTAGATGAGTATAAATAGTCCTCCAAGACCAAGCAAAGTCTCCTCCTACAAGTTGGCTTCAAAGGATAATAATATCTTCATAAGGGGATACGTTGGTTCACCACATGTCATGTCGACCAATTAGCATGGGCAAAAACTATAAATAGGGCAACTCGACCCTATTTCAGAGATAAAATTTCAGAGACAATTCAGTGAAGGTCTGAAGCAGTGCGAGGTTCATCAAGAAGGAAACCTATCACTAGGCGAAGAAAGGGAGAACATAACCGAGGTTATTTCTGACTTGTGGATACTCGTCACACGTGCAAGGTATAGGGATTACAGAAGAAGATGAGTTATTACAGGTCAACCACAGAGAAAGTTAGGGTGATACTTATTACCATAATAGAAGCCTCCATCTACAGCGAAGGAATTCAAAACATATAACCGAGTTAAGAGTTGAAGCTAAATCTGGAATATTACAGGTCTATTTCAAGAAGCCGGGAAAGGAATATGAGATTTGAAGGGAAGTCGAGAAAGGAATCTGAGTTCTGATGGAAGCCGAGAATTGCAGAAAGCCGAAGTCTAAGGAGCAACCAAGAAGGAAAGAAGAATCAACAGTTTGACCATTGTTGACTCAAGGAAGGAAAGGGTCAAGCTTAGAAGCTTTGTGTCTTGGTCTTGGAGAGGCAAATAGATTAAGGGTCTTGGTCTTGGTATTCGTCAATTGTAATCTCTATAAGAAGAAGAATTTGTTCGGGTTTTTCTTTCAAAGAGAGAGAGGTTTTGGCCCTGGCTAATTAGCTTATATTCTATGTCCCTTTTCTCTTTATGGTTTATGTATTGGTAGCTCTTTGATGAAGAAGAACACTAATAACCTAAGTAATGGAAGATCCTAATGTAAAGAAGTAAAATGCACTCACAGGCAATTACTAAAAGAAGAGAAATCACTTAATTTCTATGCCCTAGATTTTTCAACAAGAATGTCCAAGGACCATGTATGGATTATGGACTCCTCCCTAGCTAAGGGGGAGTGTTGAAAAAATATAACTAGGTTCGGTCTTCATAATGACAGATGTAATCATGATTTTATGTATTTAATGAAAAGAGAAAAATAAATTTATTATTGTGATTCTTGAGGCATGGGTTTCATGCTCAAGAACATTTATTTTTATAGGTCAAAGCACCCATTGACTGCTTCTAGGTTTGTCATAAAGTCATTATGTCATTGTCTTGTATGAATGACGAATTTGGGCATGCTACATATTGTAGAAAGAAATTTATTTGAGTCATTGTAAGAGTCCAGTGACCCTCCAAGGCCTCGTCACAAGTGCCCAACAAGTCGGCCTTAAAAAAGAGCTATAGACTTATCTAAAAGGAGATGTCGGCCTAGATACGATGACAAGTCGACCTAATTCCATGGGTGAAAAGACTATATAAAGGAGGACTCGGCTACACTTGAAGACACATCAATCAAGCATCCTCGAAGAAGAAAGAAGTGCGAGTAGGGAAGGAAGAAAGTCTCTTGAAGCAGTGAAGAAATAGAGAAGAAGATCAAAGTCTTCTAACCTTGTTTTTGGGTCCTTCCACTCACACATGTGACTTTAACTAGGGTTTCAACAACCCTTGAAGAAGCCAAGATAAAGGTCATGAAAAGAGCATTCTTGCTAGCCGACGTCTCAAGAAGAAATGTTAAGGTCAAGCGAAGGAAAGGAGCCTCACCAATTTACCCCAATCAACTCACACATGCAAAATTTCAGTGATCACAAGTAGGCCGAAAATTGTAGGCCTGTAGTAAGAGACCGAAACTTGCAAAGAAGGTGAATCTGTGGTATGGTTGTCAGTTCGACCAACGTTGACTTAGTAGTTAGAAGAGTTGTTCAAGGAAGAATTGTGACTTGGTCATGGAGAGGTTCTTGGTCAAGGGTCTAGGTCTTGGAATTTGTGAATTGAAGTTTCTATAAGAAGAAGAATTATGTGGGTTTTCCTCTCAAGATTGACGAGGTTTTAGCCTTGGCTGATCACACATATCTTGTGTCCTTTGTCTCATTGTTCATTATGTTTTGGTAGCTGTTTGATGAAGAAAACATAATAATAATCAAGTTAAAGAAGAATCTAATTGAGAAAAATAAAAAATGTGTCCACAAACAATTATCATAAGCAAAAGAAATCACTTATACTGGTACCCTGGATTTCCCAACACTACAATCATATACTGAAGTGTGGGCTTCCCCCTATAATAGCTACCCTTATACATGGCATGTGGCTTGGAGCCTTCCCCTGATCCCCACTCTGTTCCATCACTATATCACATGCCACCTACCACTTAATGGATGTACCATGGACATGTCATCCCCTTTAAAGGTTGAAACCACCTATAATAGGCTCCTTGGTTATTCCCCTTCATTGAGTTGGGAGACACTTGTACATGCCAAATCCCACTATGGAAAGGCATGCCACCATGAAGTGCTCCATTGATTCCATGATTTGTAAGTTTTTTTACTTGATTATTCTAATGATTTGTTGTATTGGAGGGCAAGGGGATGCATTGGATCTTATGTAGGATTTCAGGTGGGTCTCCATTTGGGGTTTGGTCTCCCTATACGAGGTCCAAGCCATCCAAAGGACCACATGGGCACTTGTAGGGTGAGTGTTGAGAGCCATGGGCCTTCACCATAGGAGAGAGTACTTCATGGATCCCCAACACCATTCAATGATTGCTTGTGTTCCACCTTTCTGGATGAGGATGATGCACTTGAACCACCATGACCAACTGACTCCACACTAGTACCACACACTTGGCAGAGGTTCTAGGGTCTAGATGAGGATGTGTTTCAATACAGGAGAGAAAGGGAGGGCTTATGTCATCATCTTAGCCCTTACAGATGGTATACAATCATTATCAATCCACTTTGGAGACCCATGAGGACGTCATATTGCCCCCAGACCCACTTGGGGCACCACATATGACTTGCTTGGATATCAAGGGGCCAACCCCTTGTCCACTATGATTGGAGTCCATTCTCTCACCATGACACACTTTGGACTTCATTAGGCCTTCTCAAGGGCCCAATGACTCATTATGTTGATTATTCTACCCTCTTGAGAGGCTTTCTCTTATGTTATTGAGTTCTCTTGGTGGGATTGTCACCAAGGAATTTTGTTATTGCATATTATTTTATTTGTTGAGGCTAAATAAGACAAATTAGGCTATTTGAATCCCCTATTGGATTGTATAAATAGATGAGAGGATGATTCATTTCTCTCATCATCACTTGGATTGGATTAGTATCTCTTGAGAGATTTTCACAATTTTTGTTGGGATAACTTTTTGGAGCTCTCTTGATGCACTATGATGTTTGGATTTTTGCTTATTGTTTTTGGAGCTTCTTTGTAATGCAAGATTGATGAATGGATATACTCCCTCTCTCTCATGTAAGTCAAATTTTTGATGTTATTCTTGTTATCTTACATGTTAAATGCATGTATCTTGTTATCATTGTTCTTGTCCGAGTTAACGTAATACGAAATTCTTTTGGGACCTTGAATAAATGATTAAATGCATGTGTTGATCTTTGAGGGATTGGGTGAATGTTCCTAGAGGCACCTCTTAGGTTGAAAAGCTCAAAAATTTGTCTCCTTCACAAATTTGAAGTATAAATCCCTATTGACCTAGTCGTTTGCCCTTGGAGAGGCTAGCAAAGACTAATTAGGGCTCCTTAGCTCACGAAAATTCTCGATCTATGTGTATCTTGACTCCATTAAGCCCAAACAATAAGGTATTGATCATCAAATCCCTTTGGTGGTCAAATTCGCCTCTCTTTTCTTCACTGTCCCAAATTTTAGGCCTAATCCTAGAGAGTCACATATGGCATCAAGCGAAATTCATTCTAGCCATTCAAAACCCTTGAATTTTGGTTCACTACTATGCTGGGGTTTTCTCAAGAGGTCCTCCAAATTGGAGGCTAATATGACTGTGGAATTCTGAGGTATAGCAAGCCCTAGCAACAAGACCATTTCTTTCCTTAGGTTGATTTTGGGTTAGTGTCCTCAAGTGGGTCATTGCATTTGCATTTAAAAGAAAATTAGTCCTTTGATCCTATTCTCCTCCCTAGTCAGGCCAAGCCCCTCAATTGTCGATGAACTCCATACCCTTGACCTGGCTTGGGTCCACTTGGCTTCTTTGTGGTTCTGCAACTTTATAACTCAAATTTCACAAGGATTACATAGAAGCTATTCCTTCACAAGGATTCCTAGGTCTAGGAAACTTATTATCAAGAGATATCCTCCAAACCTAGGCTTAAGTGTCCTCTTAGCCCTTCCTAGAGAGCCCATCACCTTGCTTCCCAAGCAAGTAAGCCATTTATTTGAGCCTCTCTTGTGAATAGGCTTTATAAATCACTCCTTATTCCATCATTGGTCTATTCATCCTCGTCATTCTTCTTATACCAGGTCTCCTCCCATCAATGAAAATTTGTAAAGGGCAAGGGGCCTTAGCTGAGGTGACAGTGGGCTATCTATCTCTCCATTGTTGCCCCTTGACCTAGTAGTTGCTCTATAGGATCCACTCTCAGGACCCTTGCTAGTTTGAGAGCTAACAGTTCCCACACATGTTTGCTCTCCTATACTCATGATAGGTGTGACCACTTCCGGTGGCCACTTGTCGAAACTTTGATACTTTATAATGTTCCCATTACCCCAAAAATTAACTTTGATATATCTAAGCAATACCCTCAAAATAACTTAAGAATACAACAACTAAACGGAACATGTTCTTTTACCGGACAAAAGGGAGATAAAATCATGCGACAAAAACAACAAATACATAAGAATGTCGAATCCATTTCTTTATCTCCATTCTCAAGACCTTATCCACATGCACTTGCTATGATTCTTTTATTTTGCCACTCCACTTAGTAATGTAATTTCTAGCCATTAATATTGTGGTGGAGGGGAAATAACCTATTTTTTATGCTTGTCTTTGGGGCTAAGATCCATAATCCTCGTATCATGAGGGCGCATGGTCCTCTCCCCTTCATGATTGTGCTGGTTTGAGGAAGAGTGACCCTTGCGTGATTGTACTAGTTTGAGGCAGAGTGACCACATTTATTTGCCTTCTTCCACGTGTGATTTTTTTCAAAATTGTCAAGCAGACAAATCAATTGTTGATAATGAACTTGGTTGTAAATAAATTTAATATTAAATAAAGCCAATTAAGTTTTCTCTGTACAATTTGGAGAATATTAGTTTATGATGTTTAATTGTAATGTCTCCAACCACCCCTAGGTGATGCCACTCAAACACCCCTTGGAATTTTACCTTTTCACTCAAAATCCTAGGCAAAAATTAAACCAGAAATATA
>APFE031456015.1:0-14697 GCA_000404065.3 Pinus taeda
TTTCAAATGAGCAGGAAACCTTATGAGCTGAACAGGTGTCTGCAGTTGCTTGTTGGCCCTTAATATAATATGTTTTCTGTCATCCTGAAATATAGGAAACTGTTCCTGTTTGTCAGTCTTTGATTTGCCTCACCATATTCGAATCTAAAAGAGCTTGCCTTTTATCCTTAATTGACCAAAATAGAGCGGACTGCCACATATTGGATGTGCTGTAGGCTATACTGATAGATAGGTGTCTCTCTTTCAAGTTTCTCAGTCATCTCACCAGCATAGCTGCTTTGTGTTTAAAACCATCACCTACAGCAGTTTCGTAGCGCGCTACGAAACTGCTGTGTGATTGAAAACACAGTCTTCCTCTCATAGCTAAATGATTGCCAGTGTGTAGCTTCAACATCAGCAAGGTCCGAACACTGACCATCTTTCTCATGTAACTGTCCTGTTGTTTCAATACCTGCTTCCTTATGTATTGAATTAAAATCTGCATTAAACTCATGTTTGGCTCTGCCATCTGAAATTGTTTCCATTTCTGATCCCTTAAGCGCACAAAACAATGGCGCATTCCGTAATCTGAATCGAGCATATCAGCTTTAAGTAAGAATCTTTATTCTTACAGAACCCATTTTCCAAAGATCACTAAACAAGACGTAAATATGCCTCTGCAAGATGAGCTCATAACAAACACTATTGATATGGAATACATTCCAAATCAATTAGGTTAAAACAGCTTATAAAACCTTTACAAGGCTGCCCGCTGTATAACTTAAAGTCTTGCAACAAACATAGAAAGTAAAATCATCAACACCAGGAAACTGAACATATTAATGGACCGAAGACATTCATGTCTCTTTCCTGTGCAACCACCCCTGCTCAACACTAAGCCACCATACTGCAAAACCAAACGACCTTTGAATGGAATTATAACATATGCAAGAATTACATTAATATGACCTGCTAAGTCCATTATAACGGCCATGTTAGGAGAGAAGCAGCATTAAAACCAGCCTCAATTTTTATATTATTCTTGATTTCCGATGAGCAGGCCAGAGAAACATTGCCTCATGGATGAGCAGGCTACCACAGAAAACATAAACCAACGTTCCTTGCTATGTTTCGTTCTTCAAGATGGTGGACTCATAAAGCGATGGAGTAATTTCCAATACAAAGCTTTTCTTTCATTAAGAGATTACAGTAATCTAACTTTAGAGTACTGTGCCACTCCTTTAAAATCCAGCTGTGGTTTAAAGTCAGCATTTAGCTTCGTCGCCTCCTTTGAACAGATGATCCAGACCATGACTGCTTGCGCCTGCCCTCATGAGAAGAAAAAAGGGGAATGCCTGCGATGAGAATGTCTGGCATGTTATGAACGAGAACGCGAACAAGACCACGAAACTTGTCTCTTTCTGGACCTTAACATGTGATGGTGATAAACTGTGTCTGCTTGAACACACCCTCCTTTAATGGTAGCATACCGTTCTGTGGCTTAGTCTGGCATCTTAAAGCCTTTGCGCAGAACTTCACACAAAATATGCAGAGGTTCTATTAAGCTTAATTCAATTCTGTGCTAATGATACGAACATAACCCATGAATGATATTTGACCAGCGTTCACCAATACATCTCCTCAATTGATCAAGCGAAAACTGCGGGTATCCCAGGATTAGTCCTCGGCCTTAATTTAATAAGCTATATCTATTGAGAGCTGGATCCGTCACCATCACCGTCAAGCATCCTCAATAAGACCTTTAATCATCAAAAAGTGTTTAGAGGTGGCCCCGATGTATATTTTAATGGATCCCAGGTGTTACCAATAACGGCGGCCTTATGGCAGTCAGAACCAAGCGATTAATTGTCTGTTGTTGACATATGCGTGCCAGGTATAAACCTATTCGCTCAGCTACTGAAAAGTAGGTTTCAAAAACATCACAAATTTCACCGAATCTCTCACTCCATCATATTATCCTCTCCTTTCTTGGGCGACCGCCTATGACAGAGAAATCAACATCCCCAGATTGAAACGCCGAAGTGTCCTTCTCTTTATCCTTGAACATGGTGTGAACATAAACTTTATCATAAATACTCCTCGTTCATTCCCTGTCAAGTTCCATGCAATCGGAACAAAGATGCGGTCATATACAGGCAACAGTGGAATAATAGATAGGTCAAAAATACTCTGTAAGCTTGCAGGAGGGATCTCGAAATGTTTTTTCAATCTTTCAATCCATTGTGGCGCCCTGTTTTGTGAAAGAGGTTGCAGTTGTATTAGGAAAATCAATATCTACAATTTGAAATTCTCCCGGTCGCACCTCCTTTGTCGTGGGTATGTTCTCAGGGTAATATACAAACCATCAATCCAACTATAACCAACACCATCGCTGAAATGCTCCTTTTGCTTCTAGAAAATAGATGCTGCTCTGTGGATTAATGACTAAAGCATAATCTTCAGACAAACAGTACGCTGACAGAAGGCCCATATGTTTCAAGCATGCCAGCTGAGAACATAATACTCTCTATGATTTGTGGAATTCAATAGATTTTTTGTCTGGAGGATTCAAAACAAAGACTCTTGCAAGTCTCCCCACATTAGTATGGACATCCTTCACAATCACCCATGAACCAGGATTCAGAGATAACTCCCTTAATGTACTTGATGTCAATCCCACAATAGCTGCATCATCATAAGGTGCCTCCTTAAAAACACTGTCACTGCTCTCATCTGCATTCCTGGAGGGAAACAAAACTCTGTACAATAGGCATGCTAGAATTTGGACCTTCATTGAAAACTCGAACCAATCCTCAATTTCGTAGCATGCTACGAAACCAGCTAAAGAGGTAGCGCTGCGAAACTGCTAAAAGAATTCTGGCGCTGCGAAAACACCCTGGCGCTGCAAAAACACCTTGTCCTTAGGCTATGCTAAACAATTTTTTGGCAATAGTATTTTCAGTGATAACAGATACTAGGGAGATCGGTCTTGTCCACAAGAACGATTTATCCGCTTAACAGGACTGTAGGTGGACCCAAACAAAATAGAAATCATCCAAAGGGTCCCACCTCCACAAAAGCAAAGAGATGTCATGAGTTTCTTAGGGTTATCTGGAGGTTCATAAAGGACTTTAGCAAGTTGGCCTCTCCTTTGTTCGGGTTTTTGGTTAAGGATTCTGAGTTTATATGGTCAAAGAGCTGTCAAGAGGCCTTAAACATTCTAAAGGGTAAGTTAATCACTGCACCAATCCTTAGAGGCCCAAACTGGGCCCTCCCTTTTCATATTCATGATGATGCCTCACACAAAGCCATAGGAGCAGTCTTAGGTCAGGAAGAGGAGAAATTTCCCTTTGCCATCTATTTTATCAGTAAGAACCTATCAAAGGTTGAGTTGAATTATATTGTGACCGAAAAGGAACTCCTGGCTGTTATGCATGATTTAAACAAATTTAGGCATTACATTACAGGCCATCAAGCATTTGTGCAATCAAATATTTAATGAACAAACCATATTTGAATGCTAGAATTATAAGATGGTTGCTTTTATTACAGAAGTTTGATCTAACTATTGTTGATAAACCTGGTAAGGAAATTGTTGTTGCTGACTGTCTATCTAGGATGAATCTGCCTGCAGGTGAAGAAGGAATGGTGGATGACTAGTTACCAGATGAACATTTGTTTGCTATTTCAGTTCTCTCCCTATGGTTTGTTGATATAGAAAACTATTTGGTATCAACACAGTTTCCACCAAACTTGCCCTCCAAAGAAAAGAGCAAGATAGTCAGAAAGAGCACCCCCTTCACCTAGATTGAGGGCAATCTGTTAAAACTTGGCCCAGATCAAATGTTAAAAGGTGTGTAAGGGAAGAGGAAGTCTTTGACATACTTTTGACCTATCATGATGGGCCTTGTGAATGTCACTTTGCAGCAAAGAGGACATCATTCAAAGTGTTGCAAGCGGGCTATTATTGGCCTACTCTTCATCAGGATGTGAAAAAGTATATTAGTCAGTGTGATTAGTGCTAGAGGATGGGAAAGCCTATTCCAAGAGATGAAATTCCCCTACAACCTCAAGTGACTTTCGAGCCATTTGCAAAGTGGGGCATTGACTTCATTGGGCCTATCAACCCTACTTCAAAGCAAAAACAACACATCATTGTTTGCACTGATTATTTGACTAAGTGGGCTGAAACCAAGGCAATTAAGGCAACAACAGAAAAAAAGGTGGTTGAGTTCCTAAGGGAGAATATATTCTATAAATTTGGGTACCCTAGAGAGCTAGTCATAGACCAAGGTAGCTAGTTTACCTCCAGCTTGATTGAAAAATTGCTCAGCCATCACAAAATCAAGCATAGGACCTCCACTCCTTATCATCCACAAGCTAATGGGAAAGTGGAGGTGACCAACAGGGCATTGGAGAACATCTTAACCAAGGTAGTGGGCAGTAGCAGGAAGGATTGAGCAGAGAGACTAGTTGAGGCCACCTAGGCCTATAATACAACATGGAAGACCACCATTGGATTTACACCCTATGAGATGGTCTATGGGAAAAAGGCTTTGTTATCCATTGAGTTTGAATATAACACATTGAGGATGGAAGCCCAACTAGATTTGGATCTCAGTCATGCGCAGAAAGAAAGGTTGTTATGTTTGAATGGCTCGGATGAATTCAGAATGCAGGCCCTCCTACATACAGAGATAGTTCAGCTTCAAAGGAAGATATGGCATGACAAACATATTAAGGAGAAGCAATTTCAAGAGGGAGATTGAGCATTGTTATATGATTCAAGGTATAAAGACTTCAAGGGCAAGCTAAGGACAAGACGGCTTGGACCTTATGTGGTGGAAAGATGCCATGACAATGGTTCAGTGCAAATCAGAACTATTGATGAAGAATCCATTCCATTGCTAGTTAATGGACACCAAATGAAAATGTACAAGAGGCCTTTTATCAAAGCAAGAGTTCATAGACAAGATCAATAAGACAGTGATGATGGTGGAGCAAGTTCCAACTCCTCCTTCACCAGGACACTCAAAAAGAAAAAATAATAAGGATTCAGGTGAAAACCTCCATGAGGCACCTCAGTCCCATCTTTGGGTTGAAAACCTCGTTAGGCGGCCCAAGGATGAGAAAAATGAAAAAGAGTAAGAAGATCCCTAGGTGAAAACCTTCCTTGAGGCACCCAGGGCAGATATCTAGGGTGAAAACCTCTCTAAGGTAGCCTAGGTGTTTTTTTTCAAAAAGAAAAAAAAAGAAAAAAAAAAGACAAGCAAGGTGGGTGAAAAAGACAAGCAAGGAGCAAAGAGAAGATCCAAAGGGAACCCTACTTCACATATATTCATCTCCTCCACTCCTTACCATGTATCCCTCCATCAGTTCTATTGTTTTTTACTTCATTGCTTCAATTCATGTGAAGATTGTGTTTTCTAACAGAATCACCTCAACCATTACCATCATCCCTGCATCCACACACACTCCTACTCCCTTTGTCCACTCATTACAACATCCTCATAGCACCATCCAGCAACATGATCAAGAAATTCTAAGGGAGGCACCAAACATTGCCAAGTGGTAATCCAAGAGCTCCACAGCAGCAGCAACAACATCAGATCTTCAGTCACAGACACCTGCAAAAGCTAATAAACCTTCAACAGACATCAGAAGAGGAAGAAGAATGACCATCAGCAGCACCTCTGATCTTTGACAACTGCAGCATGGCATCAAGGCCACAGGTAAGTATCCCACTCACTCATTCATATTCATCATTTGATGAAAAGTTGTAAAGGTTAAGAGGTAGTTGGTTTACAAGTGAAAAGGTGACAAAAAGGAAATTCTTTAATAAGTCAAAAGAGAATGCAAGAGTCCATAGATACAATATTGTTATGGAAACCATTTGAGAATAATTGAAGAATTAAGATTTGGGATAGAAACACCAATTCACCAAAGACTCAGCATACCCTATTTCTTAATGCAATCTCTCATAGACTCCAGCAACAAAGAAAAGGAAGGGAATTCCCAACAGTTGGCTCACCATGGTTTGATCAGGATCCTCATTGAGGATGACCTCCAAAACCTCAAGATCCCTATAAAATGGTCAGTCTTCAGAGACTTACCAACAATGGATGACATCAAAACCCTCATCTATGATGTTAATCCTTTTGTCAGTGATGAGGAGGCAAAACAAGAAGAAGATACAAAGCTAGATGCGATGAGATGAATGAAGAAGAAACTAATGTAGAGGAACATGTTGAAACACAAGTAGGATGATGCTGAAATAGAACAAAAGGAGAATGACGTTGAAACAGAGGAAGAAATTGATGGAGATGAGAAAGAACAACAAAGGAAGAAGATAAAAAAAATAGAGAGGATAGTTGCAGGAAAAGGAAAACCATCTAGCATGTATGGCTAGCCTCTCCTTAGAGGCCATCCAGTGTAGGATACCAGCTAAATCTTATACTCTTTACCTCAGAGCACAATTGGTGCAATTTCAGATTAAAACACTAGCATAAAGGGGCACCATGCCATTTCAGGACTGCAAACAATTTATTGATCTTTGTGATCAAAGTGCACTAGAGTATAGGGCCAAAATGGTTGAGTTTTACTTGCACAACATGGCCCTCACAGACATGAATATCTGGGATCCTAATGCAGAGCTAGGAGATCTACAATTAATGGCTTTGGCATCATCGATGAACCATGAGAAGTCAAGGGCTACAGAGATGAAAAGGGTATTGACCAAAGAGTAAAATGAACCTCTTTTCATCAGAGTTGAACAATCAAATCCCATGGCGCTAATCAACACCCATAATCTAATTGCAAATGATCCTCAACTGGCACTTAGATATCTTGCTGCCCAAGAGCAAGCAATTTCACATTTTGAGGATATGTTTAGGCTGCTAAGAGATGATAATATACATGCCTGCTAAAGGAGATGGAACACACCGCCACACAACTTGAATATTAGAGAATATCACTCCCCTCAAGGGTTGAGAGAGGCACTCAATAGGACACATATGTATAAGAAATCAATGCAAAGGTTGAAGGTCAATTGGATAGGCCTAAAACTCAGTCCACCACTACTCCTAGGGATGCTAAAAGGAAGAAAAGAAGAAGAGGAAAAGAGGTAGTGGGAAGAAGTAGAAAGGAAAGAAGGCTTCTATAAACAAGAATAAGAGACCACAGTAGAAGCATGGGATGTCAGAGAGGCTACCAGAGCCATGAAGGACATGGACATTGACTAAGTTGCTCAGAGGACGAGCAACACTTTCAGTAGGGGGCTGATTATGAGCCTCTTCATTGAGTAATTATATGGGCCTTAATTGGCCTTAATTCACCTCCTAGCTTAGTCAAACCAACTATTCTCACAACTTATTGCATACTTTTGATTATATTTTGTTTATGAAATGAGTTAGAGTTGGATATGTTGCTTTGTGGGTTAATGTGTATGAAATGTAAGAATAAAGGATAAAAGCAAGGAACTATGGAAAAGACCTTGGTAAAACTAGAATGGGACAAGGGAGAGTAATTATAGGAGGTAAATCCTCCTCATTTACTACCCCTCCATTCGAATATTCCTTCACCAGCTCGGAGTGCAAACAACCATCACTTTGAAGACTAGAAGACAGCCGAGCAAGTGAAAATGACAGAAACCAGTGTTTCTTGAATTAGAGGCCAAGCCTCCCTAATGGGAAGAAAGTCGTTAGAGACTTTACATGTATAAATAGAGAGGTTTAGGACCTCAGTAGGATTTAGAATTCATTTGTAAAAACTCTGTTTTATTTCTGAGCTGCAAGAGACTTGTGACAGTTTGTTATGTAATTGAGGGTTTTTATAATAAGAATGAGTTATGTTTAAGCCAGCTCTGAGTTAACTCAGAGGGTTGAAGCTCTTGGGTTAGGGCCCAACCAGAGCAGCCAAAGCTCCTCTTTACTGTACATATATGCTAGCATAGAGTTATGTTCTATTTATTTGGTTAAGTAGTTTTATGGTTTTCACTGTTTATTTGCTTAAGTAAGTTGCACTTTCATTACAACAATATAGCGTAGATTATTCATGGTTTTCCTGTTCATTTGCTTCAGTAGTTGCATTTGATGTAGTTTACTTCCATTTATGCCTTCTTTCAGTTCACAGGTCAGTTAGAGGAAAAATATCACTATCAGGTTGCCTGCAGGTGTCTCGGCCTCATATCCTCCCTCTAGGACCATGACTTGAGGAAGAGACTCTTCAACAACCCCCAAAACATAGGTTTCTGGTTCTCGCATGAGCTATGGGGTTCGTTGTTTGATGCAGTTATTTGTTCACCCTCACTGGTTTTTCTGTCTTTTTCCTTTAAAAACTTCCTTCATCACGTTCTTCACGCATCGCTTCCTCATTGTCCGATTTGCAACAAACCTTCACAATCACCGTTTGATCCATTAGCTTTCCCAACTGCCACTTACTTTATGCGCTTTAAGTCCCCACCGTCGATTTGCCTCGCCTAATCTGACGACTGTCACTTCACCCGATTGCCAACTAGCTTGGCCGATCTCCACCATTGATCAGCCCTTCCTGATTCGACGGCGATCACTTCACATGATCGCCAACTAGCTTGGCCAATCTCCACCATTGATCAGCCCCGCCTGATCCAATGACTATCGTGCAATCTCACGCGGATTAGTGCACGGCTGTTATCCGCTCGAGAGCACGCAAGAAAAGTGGTTTTCTCATGCTACGTGTCACCCAGTTAGGCTAATCATGTGAAATTTCAAAATATAGCTTACAGCCTGAAGGGCGTGCGAGAAACTACTCATCGCCTTAGAAACCTGTTCCATCATTTCTGCACATTTCTTTTTCTCGCGGTACGATCTTCACCATCCATCTCTTGACTTCATCTGCACGATAAGATCTCCACCGTTCACCGCATGCGTTCATCCTGTTCACCCATCTAGTCACTTAATCTGCGCGATAAGATTTCAGCCATTCATCTCTTCATTACCTTGTTTGTCCATCTCTTACTTAATCCCTCACGATATGATCTCTGCGCGATAAGATTTCAGCCATTCATCTCTTCATTACCTTGTTTGTCCATCTCTTACTTAATCCCTCACGATATGATCTCGATGTTCATTTGCTCTATTAACCTCATTCGTCCATCCATTCACTTAATCTCTGCGATTAGATCTTGGCCATTCATCTACTTTATTACCTTGTTCGTCCATCCAGTCACTTAAGCCTTCGTGATACGATCTCCACCGTTCATCTTGTTCATTCACCCCCTTCATCCATTTATTCGCTTAGCCCTGGGATAAGATCTCCACCATCCATCTTCTACTCGTTGATCAATCCAACGGTCCCTATGCGCTACTGTGTCCTTGCGTCCTCCTTTCATTGATTCCAACCTTTGATTGCTCTTCCGCTTGAAACCTGATTTAGTCTAAGTTTCTTTTCTTACACCTTAGTCTAGTTTAATGTTTTTTTTTTTACTTCTGCAACTTAGATAGTAGCCTTAGGTTAGTGATTTTCTTAGCAATTCTTCTTAGCATAGTTATTTAATTGGTTAGTTAGGTTATGGTGTGGTTTATCATTACATGTTGTTTTCTTCAATACTACAGTAGAAGTAGCTCTCCCTTAGGATAGATTTTCTCTTCTTCCATCAAAGAGTTAAGCTTTTTCTGACCCTATAGAAGTCTGGCTTATCTCTTGCTAGATAAGCAGTGACAACAGGCAGTACCGTCACTTCTACTTTTGCATATAGCACTGTCACCTCCAAGTCTGTACGAACCCTAGGTTGATAAGTAAAGCTGATAGCCCTGGGAGTTGCAGCATTCTTGTTGCAATACCTAGGCTCATCATGTTATAAGCCAACAAATTCTAGGTAACGGGCACAAGTTGCAGAGAACCTAAAACTTACCAAGTAGTTGAGGGAATAATACTAACAGATTTGCCTTCATCTATGATTGTGCTAGGTACAACCACATTATAATTTTGTACAGTGATCTGGAAGGGCATGTAAGAAGGAAGACGATATCCTGTTAGTTGACTCCAATCAAAGGAAGTGACCATACTACTTGGAGGGGGTGTCATGGCAATGGGAGAACTGCCCCCTTGTGTCATAGGTGTAATAACCCTTGGCTAAAATTTCATGTAAAATTTTTTAATAAAGGCAAAATAAGACCATGGTTAAGGGGCACTTATTCCAAGTTGAATGTTGGGGAAGGATATCCTAGTGGGCATCACTGGATGTGTTTATGGCTAAGGAAATTGGCAAAGGCAATGGCTAAGGTATTAAAAAGGAAAAAAGGCATTTTTGGTACATTTATTTATAAAATTAAAGGAAATAGAAGAAAAGGAAGGTGAAAGGTCACATGTTGCATGTGAGGAGGAAATTGAAGGAAAATAATGGAAAATGAAGAAAATAGAGGCCTAATTGATAAAAAGGATTATGAGGATTAGTTGGTACCTTTCATCAATTTAGTTTTAGAGCTCTTTCTCTCTCTTTCTCATACACACACACACACACTCTTGGACACTTAAGAGTTTTCTTGGAGCACTCTAGCTTTGGAGCAAGGAAGGAAACAACAAGCAAAGGAAAGGAAACATTACACAATATTTTTTCACACCTCCTGTACTTCCCCGTGACATACCCCAAAGTGCCTGAAACATGACCATCATGCAACGTACTCATCCAGATATGCAACTCATATCCTCCCTAAAATAATGATGGAAAAATGCCTTACGTTCCCCTGAAGGAAATGGCTCTAAAACCCTAATTTTGGCATCATCCCCCCCCTGACACTGGAAACCGCGATGGTCGCTAATTGCACTATACTAGCCCTGTGATGCCATTGTGATTTTGGCTTGGATACCAACGATGATCCCTAAAAGGCAATTGTCCCAAAGAAGACAAGAAGCTTTCGTGATCTAGAGACTTCCAGAACGACGAGCTGGAGGTTGTTCGACGTGGATGAGGTCGAGTTCTCTCAACTTGGACTTTTGGTCTTATCCCTATGAGCTACCTCCTTGAGATGAGGGCCTTCTCCTATATTTGGAGAGACCTTAACTCCCTTTCCCTGCCTATATATTAATTCTCTCCCATTCCCAAATGGTTGTTCTTTGGCTATTTGCACCCTCATGCTGAGATTGTGCCTACATGCTACTCATTTGGCTTGGAGAAGGAGTGCATTGAGAGCTTGAGCTTGGACTTGGACATTCAATAGAGGAGAGCTTATTAACATCAAGGCTTGTTTGTATGCTTCCTCCTTTATTCTATTAATATATACAACTGCTGGTTCATTTTCCGTATATGTGTATGTTAATGCATCATTTATCTTAATTCTCCTTGATCTGTTAAGTAGGTTACTTTCGATTATGTTGTACTTGCATGCTTTGTTGTGTCTTGATCTCTTGTGTATGCATTTAAACACTCTGAGCAGTAGGACCGAGCTCGTGGCACAAGCGATTCGAGGTCTCCAGTAAAGTAGGATATTATAGCATCAGAACGAGGTATGCCATCTTCCTCTTCTTCTATTTCGATTGTAACTTAGGAAAGTGTCTAGTAGATTGTCACGTAGGTTTCTAGTCCCACTCATTGGGCTAGAGGGACCGTATATATCCGTAGAGAGGATTGCCTAGAAAATAGGAAGGAAAGCAAATATCAAGCAAGAAAGAGCAGGATCAAGTAGCTTCAACAGAAATACTTGCAAGTAACATATTGCATGTGTGATTTACTAGCTGGTTTTGACATGCATGGCTTTGCATGTTGGTAAATGGTTCTCTTGTTGTCAGTGGCATGGTTTTTTCAGGTTGTGATAGTGGTTTTCAGCCTAGCCTTGCCTTTTCCGAATAGCATGGTGTGATGGGATTATTTCTCATTTTTGACCTTTGGAATTGTTGGGTGGTTTCGGAATCTGTGTAAGCCTGGAATTGTTGGCGTGGATTGCGGTAAGCCTGAGAGACTGGGGTATTGGTTTAAGGCCTAATGATTCTATGTTGATTGCGATAAAGCATGAGAGATAAGGAGATGGAAAATTCCTCAAGGATACTGATGGAGTTCGGAGGAATTCCAAGCTCGACTTGATTTTGTGATCTCGGTGCTGGTTTTGGTCAGATCACGGTTTGGGGAGGGTGGAGGTGGTTTAACCTATGGATTCCCTTTGTTGTTTTTGGATTGCTTTGTCCATGTGATCCCACATTCATGCTTGGAATATCACATGGGCATGGCTGGCTAAAAGAAAGATTTGGTTCAACCATGTCTACGGTCGGGTGGTACATGGAAGTCCCGAACCTGGTCGACGTTACTTATGTTTAATGAAAGGTAAGTTCTCTTGGTTTGGTACTTGTTAATATGTGGCTTTAATGGTTGTTATCTCATCATTATTTTCATGGTTTAATGTTGGTTATAAGCATGGTTATATGACTAGTTATTGTCATGGTTATTTCATGTATTTACTTGTAACTGAAAGGTTAATGGATGCAAGACCTAATTGATGTCAAAATCGTTAAGGGAAGAGGGTGGTGATACTCCTTTTCAAGTTCCATATGAGTTATCATTCATTTATGTTATGCCTTGTATTCATTCCTGTAGATTTCATTGATGCCAAGTATTTAACAGAATGTCATTCTCGGTTAGGGATGGTTAGGCCTAGTCGTGGAGTCAGTTTTGATTGGAATTCTTGTTATTATGTAAATTATGGATTCTGAATGTGTCATTGAGTTCTGGGTGGTGACCTGGGCTTTGGGCCTGAAAAAGTGGCTCAAATCCTGGAGACACAGGCACAACATTGGGCATAAAAATTCTTAGACGCATGCACACCCATGTTGTGGGAGTGTCTAGGGCCTCCTGGACACATGCTTGTCCATATCAAGGGAGTGCCTAGGGGTTTATTAGTATAAAAACTCAATGGGACCTAGGGGTTGGTTACATGAGTGTTTGGGATGGTTCCTAGGATTCCTGTTGTTGGTGTGGAATGTCTGTATGGTGTGTTTCCAATGATTCCACTTCCTTAAGGTGACTTAGGAAGTCGAATCATATCATAGTAACTTCTCATCACAGATTTACCCCGGTTGGCTAGTTACTTGGGTAGATGTGGGAGGAGGGCATTACAGAGGGAATGGGAGGATTTCCCTCCCAGTTCATTGGAATCTAAAGAAACAAGAAGAACCTTAGCGGTATGAGACTCACTCTCTATGGGAAAGGTACGACAAACGAAAGGTGAAATACAGTCAACCATTTCGTCAACAAATGGTTGGTCAGGAACAGACCCATGGGATTCACATTCAGACAGAGTGGGATTGACTGGATTCAGAGTATGATCAATCACTTCATCAACTAGTGGAGGATTGGGAGAAAGCTTTTGGTAACCAGCTGGAAGTCATGGCTGAGTAGCTGTAAAGTTTTCCAACAGTTTTGAGGCTTCATCCATATAAGGACAAAGGTGAATATGATGATTCCTTTCACATAACTTATAGGGAAATTTGATTTTACCATTTTTCCCATGGACCTTATTATCGCTAGTTGAGGATTTGTCACCAAAATGATCTCCAAAAGTTGACGACAAAGGTTGATGTGAGCTTATGGATCACACTTATAATACCTTGAGAATACCAAGACAATCTCTGTTGGGTGTGGAGCATGATTATTTAGAGGTCTTTATTTTAGCCGGATGTATACCCCAGGAAGTTTGTACACCGCTCCACGCGGGGGGGTGCAAGGGGGACTTGTCCCCCCCGCGGGGGTTCGGGGGGCCAATCCCCCCTGGCTGGGGGATCTGGGGGCCAGCAGTCCCCTGCCGGGGGTTTCGTGGGCAGCGCCCCTGAAGCTAAAAACAGATGTAAAATTGCCTTGTAAAAATATGGTAATTTCTATTCAATCTGGGCCGTTCATTAGGCGGATGATCTGATGGTAGAACTTATGTTTAGTTTAGGGTTTGTTGCCCTAGAAGGCAACCCCTCTCTTCGTATGAGGGCATTGTATTGAGGCTGTGTAATAGAGGTGTATTCTCTGAGCGAGAAATAGAGAGGTGAGACTGTGAGAGAAAACTGAGGATATTACAGCAGATCTGCTGTAGGTTGTCCATTTTGCTGGATAATAGAAAGGAAGGATTGGCTGTTCAGGGTGGACGTAGCCCAAATTGGGTGAACCACGTATATTTGTGTCTCTCTGGTTTTATGCGTTTTCTGTGTTTATATTTATGCAATATCCTATGTGTTCCATTGCTCTGTAATATATAATTTTCTAACAACTGGTATCAGAGCTGAAGGTCTATTTGGCTGACAAACTCGCGGGAGAGAAGGGTTCCTGGTTTGAGTGGGAGCAATGGTAGAAGATGGTAAGTTTAGGGTCGAGAAATTTAACGGCCAAAACTTCTCACTGTGGAAGATGCAGATGGAATATTATCTATATCAGAAAGATCTGTACCTACCATTGGGCGGAAAAAAATGATGCCGACAGGTATTATAGATGAGGAATGGAACCTTCTTGATAGAAAGGCACTCGGAACAATACGGTTGTGCTTCGTAGCGTCGTTCACCTTCAACATTTTGAAGGAAACAACGACAGAGGATTTGATTAAGGCGTTGGCAAAACTATATGAAAAACCCTTGACCTCAAACAAGGTATTTCTTATGAAACAGTTATTTAATATGAAGATGTCAGAAGGTGGATCTGTTGTAGACCATTTAAATGATTTTAATACTGTTACAAGTCAGTTAAGTTCTATAGGGGTAAACTTTGATGATGAA
>APFE031456015.1:19939-130339 GCA_000404065.3 Pinus taeda
GTGTTCTCTCCTCTCCATCTTGCCTTTGAAATCTTCGCACTGACAATAAGCAACAACTTCAACTGGAATGGTAATTCAATCTTTTTTTGGCTCAGCCTCGCTTGTAAACAGGCTCACTTGAAAGCAGCTTCACTTGCAAACTCACATATAATCATCACACGGGCTGGTCACTTATGTATCATTCACGATCATCATAAAGATCCACGCATAGTAAAACTCATTTGAATTAATACTGATGCGCATGTCTGCAAATCTATTAGTGGAGTGATGGTTAATGAGCGTTTGGGAGGTACGAAAAACTGACATGAGAGGACGGAAATGGTGACTCATAACGGACTTGACCCTTTTAGAAATATTCGCTGCAAAACGCACGAATCTGTGATTTCGCAGCGTGATTAGTTTTGAATTGTCATAATGCGCTGCGAAACGGCTTGATGGTGACGCTGCGAAATGGCTAAACAATAATTATGCAGCGAAACTGAACAATAAGAGACTGCGCTACGAAATTACGGAAAGGATCGGTGACAAGGATTAGACAAGACATGTCTTATGAAAGCATGATGGTGGAGGATGACCGATAGGATTAGAGTACACTTTACATCAAACACCTTTAAAGCTTCAACCCTAAGTAAGAAACATTGACTAAAAACAATTTAACACCAACTTTAGACATTGAACTTGGACAAAGGGTTATATACAAATGTTTATAGTTCTAAGTGATAACACATAGCATGCAAGGGTATTTAAATTTATAAGGTTGATTGGAATATTTGTCCATACTAGTTTCGTTTGTAGCAATGGTTGCTTGGTTGCCCCTCTGCTTATTTTGCTTCTTCTTCTTAGCTTCCTAGTTACTAGAATCAAGACTTTCACCAAGCGAAGAGGAAGAAAGGGATGAAGAAACAATATGTGAAGAAGGCAAAGGGTCAAGTTTAGAATCAACATGAGGTTGATGTTGTTCAGGGGGAGGAGAACTCGGTTGAGAAGTAGTTTGGAAATTCGGAATGATAGGGGCCGAAAATAACCAAACTGACAAATCAATGGTAAATCCGGGAAGGGACAATATTGCCATATAAGGAGCACCAATATTTCCAAAAGAAGGAAAATGATTGTTGATAAATCAATACAAGTAGATTAGGGTTTAATTCCTCTTTCTTGATAATTACTTGTGAGTTATGTTGGCTTCTTTTACTTACTTATTGTCTTATCTTTCATTAAGCAACTACCATATTATGTGTGTATGAAGATCACAAAAACACAAGACACAATATGTAGGCACTATGTTAGGACAAAACCCCTCTCGAGGGGAAAATCCAGTAAAAATTATCTTCCTTCAATAGTATTCTTTGAGACTCTTCAACCTAGACAAAGAACAAACCTTCCCTCCACACCAAGTTAGCCTTCCCAGATCTTTGACCCCTTTACAACAACACTTCCACCCCAACAACTTCGACTATGCAACAACTTATGGCATTAGGTAGAAACTAGTAGCAACAATACTTGAAGACTTCGATCTCCCAAACTATGGCGTGAAACAGAGAGAGAGTAAGTGCAAAATTTTGATTTTTTCCTTCTCTTTAGATTTGACCCAACTCGTACTTCCTTTAGACTTATTTGACCCACTTCGCACTTCTCCAGCTTCCTTAGAGATATCGAACTTGCTTTGAGATGAGATGCTCCAAATGAATTTGACTTCCTTCTATTTATAGGCTTCAAGTGAGGTCAAATTGGTGTCCTTAGGATGACTTGGTGTGGAGGTTACATAAATTACATTTAACTCAATAATAAACCTTTTTACATGATTCAAAAGCCCAAGAAGGGTCTCTTTAATGTATAATGACTCTATTGACTCAATATTAATCTTATGAGTCCACAATGGTGACTTTGACTAATTTAATGTTGACCCAAGCATGAAACCCATGCTTTAATAAGTCATTGATACAATAATAAAAATTATTTTCTTTATTCTTTTGATAAGTACATTTTATGATGACTCAAATACATGAATGAACACTGAACCTAGTTACATTTTCCAACACTCCCTCTTAACTAGGGAGGTATTCATAATATACAAATATAATGGAAGATCTCAAACTATATGAACAATGGAGAGTTTAGGCACCACAATTCCATGGACTAGATTTCTGACCAGGAAAATCTATCCATTGGTCTCTCAACAGTATTGGCACCACAATGCCACAACTAGATTCCTGACCCGAGCAATCTATCCATGTGGGAATAAGGTGGACTTAAGCTTTTAGCCTATATAGGTACCATCAAGCTTACTTGCTAACCACCAACCTAGGGACCTAGGTGCTTATCCATGGTTAGAGCTCTACGACCCACGCTACCCTCCCTACTTTGGGACCTAGAAATCAACACAAAGTGTCAGATAGATGTCCTCCTAGGAAATGCTTCCCTAGGCAATGCTTCACTTGCAAAGCCTCAACAAAGCACTTCCAATCTCTTATCATCAATACAATCAACAATATCTATTAAACCAAGCATTTTCCTTAGATATTCAAACTTTTTATTACGAAGAGCCTTTGTTAGTATGTTTTCTACCTGTTCATCTATCGAGACATACTCCAACTTTGCAATCCCATCCTGCACCATGTTCCTAATAAAGTGGAACTTATTGTTGATATGCTTCGTTCTAACATGAAACACGGTATCTTCATACATCTTGCTAGAACTTTGATTGTCACAATTAATCACAGTAGGACCCAAAGACTTCTCGAACAAATCTGTTAGAAGCTTCCTTAACCAAACAACCTCCTTTCCTACTTCACATCTAGCCATATATTCTGCCTCAGCACTACTTAAAGCAACGTGATCTTTCTTCTTACTCATCCATGAGATCATACCAACTCCCAGCCTAAAACATCCTTTGGTAGTGCTCCCTCCATTTGTCTCACTGTCATCCCAATCAGAATTTGTGAAGCCAATTAGCTTGACTTCCTTACTATCATACTTTAGGAAGTGATGTATAGTGCCACGAAGATACCTCAATATGTGTTTGGAAGCTATCCATTGATCATGACGAGGCTCAAATTGAAACTGACTAAGAATGTTTACTGCAAAACATATATTTGAACTAGTATTTACCAGATACTTTAGGGAACCCACCAACTGAAAATAAGGGGCAGTATCCAAAAGATTAGAGTCATAGCCCTAAACTTCTTGAGATTGGTGATCATAGGAGTAGTCATCGGCTTAGAATCCATCATCCTGAATTTCTACAACAACTTGATGATGTAGTTTCCTTGCCCCAAATATATCTCCCTAATTCTCTTCCATACTTCTAGACCCATGTAATAGTGCATGAGTCCTAGATCCTTCATTAAAAATTCAACTACCAACATCTTCTTGCATTCTTGAATTCTTCGCTCCACACCTGTGATGAATAAATCATCCACATATAGTATAATAATGACAGGCTCATTATTCACGACCTTGATGTAGAGATTTGGATCAACATAACTCTTTATGAACCCAATTCTAAGTAGATATGCATCCATTCTTGCATACCATGCCCTAGGTGCTTGCTTTAAAACCTATAGGGCCTTCTTGAGTCTATAAACATGAGAGTCCCTGCTATTAACTTCAAAGCCTTTAGGTTGTTTGATATATACTTCTTCACCAATGGTCCCATTCAAAAATGCAGTCTTCACATCCATTTGATGGATATTCCAACCCATTGTAGCAACCAATGAAACCAAAGATCTAATGGTAGTGTACCTTGTTGTGGGTGCAAAGTTTTCTTCATAATCAATGCCTTCCTTTTGAGAGAAAACCCTTGTAATGAATCTAGTTGTGTACTTGTCTATACTTCCATCAACAACATGTTTGATCTTATAGATCCATTTGGAGGTGACAACTGATTTGTGACTAGGTCTGGGAACGATTTCCCAAGCCCCATTCTTCATGATGTATTGATATTATTCCTACATCACTTTATTCCAAACCTCTTGATGAAAAAATTCTTGGCCAGTGGACGATCTGCTATGTCATTCGTGCCGCTGTGCAGGTCATGAGTTAGAGTCTCGTCTTAACCGAGGGACGTTCTTGTGGGCTGGGCAATTCCTCCTAGAGGTTATAGTGGCAATTGGTGGGATTCGACCCTGTGTAACGTGAGTACGATACCACCGTCGTTGCCGATTTCGCTATTCAAACAAAATAAAATAAAATTCCTTAAATGTAGATGGTTCAACTTCAATTAACTTCATCATATCTGCAGCATAACCAGAGTATCTCTTCGGTCTTTTACTTTCCCTGAAGGTTCCTTTCACAACTTCATGTCCTTAAGCATCTTCTAATGTAGCTTTTAACCAATTTGGCCTTTTCCTTGTGGTTGGGATGATCACAGATTGAATAGGCTCCCTTGGTCCTTCTTCTTCTTCTCGATTTGTAGTAGGGTTTTCATGATGATCTTATTCTTCTTCAAATATTGGAACTTCTTCGTCTTTAGAGTTAATAGGAATATATTTTGATTTCTTGCAGGCTTGATTTTCATGAAATATGACATCCTAGCTTACTTCAATATGTCTTCCTTCCTTAAGGTAGATTCTATATGCTTTTGAGGAGGGACTATATCTAGTGAATATTCCCTTGATACTTGTAGAATCCAACTTCTTTCGCTTGTCCTTTGGAACGTGGATGTATGTGGGACTTCCAAAGATTCATAGGTGATCCACACTTCGCTTCTTTCTTGTGAATACTTCGAGTGTTATATTATTAAGAATTCTATGAGGACTTCTATTTTGAATCTACATGGTTTTCATTTCTGCTTCTCCCCATAAGAGTTTTGGTTGGTCTTGATCAAGGAGCATTGTTCAAATGCCTTCTTCAATTGACCTATTCTTTCTTTCGGCCACTCGATTTTGTTCATGATAATAGGGAACAATGAGCTCCCTCTTAATTCTTGCTTCCTTAGAATATGCAATCAATTCCTTAGAAGTGTATGCTCCACCATTGTCAGACCTTAGAGTTTTTATCTTTCTTTTGATTAGGGTTTCCACTTCGAACCTAAACTCTTTGAACTTGTCAAATACTTCATCTTTTTTTGTTTGAGAAGGTAGAGCCATGCCTTTATAGAATGATCATCAATTAATGTTAGAGATGCCCTGCAAGTTATATGTCAGACATGGGCCCACACACCTCAAAATGTATGAGGTCTAATATCTCTTTAGACCTAGTTTCACTATTCAGAAATGGCTTTCTTTTATGTT
Source organism: Pinus taeda (assembly GCA_000404065.3). Taxonomy (NCBI): domain Eukaryota; kingdom Viridiplantae; phylum Streptophyta; class Pinopsida; order Pinales; family Pinaceae; genus Pinus; species Pinus taeda. Next base: position 25,171 of record APFE031456015.1, read on the forward strand.
TTCTCAAAGAGCATCCCTTGCACACACCTCCATGATCTAACTTCATATTAGGGATGTCATGAATCAATTGAGTAAGAGTTGGGATGACCTTATAATGTAGATGACCATACCTCCAATGTCATAGCTCAATGGGATTGATTTAAATGTGAAACAAAGCTTGAGGAGGTGGTGTAATAACTCTATAATGGTTTCCTTCATGAACTCCAGTAATCCTAGATTTATCAATGTTAGAGTCTTTTCCCCAAACCAATACTTTTCCATTAACAAAATCAACTTTATCCCCTTGATCTTATATACAAGAAATAGAAAGCAAATTCTTTTCCAAACCTGGAACATATAGTATGTTGTTGAGGTGCAACTTCGATCCATTTTCCGGCTTTAATGATGTTGATCCCAAGCCTCTAACAACATAGCTTTTGTTGTCACCCAATTCCACTGCATGAGAAGATGGCTCCTTTGATAGTGTATGAAGTTGTTTACTTTCTCTTGTCATGTGCCTTGATGCTCCACTATCAATGATCCATGCATTGTCACCACTAAGAGAACCTATAAGAGCAGCCAAGAACCCTTGACTTTTGACCTTGTTGAATAAGTAGTAGATGACCTTCTTGATCCAGCTTCCAGCAGTGTTGATACCCATTCTCATTTAAGTTATCAAAGAGGGAGAATCCATGCCAACAAAGCGATCTTCAATTTTTCCTGACCTTAGCTCTGATACCATGTTGAGAAATCAATGCAAGTAGATTAGGGTTTGATTCCTTTTTCTTGATAATTACTTATGAGTTATGTTGGCTTATTTTACTTCTTTATTATCTTATCTTTCATCAAGAAATTACCATATTATGTGTGTATGAAGATCACAAAAACATAAGACACAAGATGTAGGCACTATGCCAGGGCAAAACCCCTCTCGAGGGGAAAACCCAGTCAAAAATTATCTTCCTTGAATATTATTCTTTGAGACTCTTCAACCTAGACAAAGACCAAGCCTTCCCAGATCTTTGACCCCTTTGCAACAACAGTTCCACCCCAACAACTTTGACTATGAAACAACTTACGGCATCAGGCATCAACAGGCAACAATAATACTTGGAAGACTTTGATCTCCCAAACTAGGGCACAAAAGAAAGAGAGAGTAGCTCCAAAAGTTTGATTTCTTCCTTCTCCCTAGATTTGGCCCAACTCACACCTCCTTTAGAATTATTTGACCAACTTCACACTTCTCCATCTTCCTTGTAGATATTGAACTTGTTTTGAGATGAGATGCTCCAAATGAATTCGACTTCCTTCTATTTTTGGCTTCAAGTGAGGTCGAATTGGTGTCCTTAAACCAACTTGATCTCCTTTAGGCTAACTTGGTGTGGAGGTGACTAAATTACATTTGGCTCAATAATAAACCTTTTTACATGATTCAAAATCCCAAGAAGGGTTTCTTTAAATGTACAATGACTCTATTGACTCAATATTATCCTAGGAGTCCGCAATGGGGACATTGAATAATATAATGATGACCCAAGCATGAAACCCATGCTTTAATAAGTCACTGATATAATAATAAAAATTATTTTCTTTATTCTTTTGAAAATTACATTTTATTATGACTCAAATACATTAATGAAGACCAAACCTAGTTACAGTTTCCAACAAGGATCGGGATTCCTGTCAAAGGGGTTCCCTTGATTTGTAGACTCAGGAACTATTGCCATTAGTCTCAACCTAAGATCCACTAAGGAGCTGTTCCACGAGGAGGATGTTGTTCCGCAATCAATTAATTGATTTTAGAAATTAAAGACACAAACAAAACAAAGGGGTAGATAGGCATAAAGGTTTACCAAACAACGGTGAACTGCAATATACACCTTGGCGAACCAAGGACTTAACGTATGTGCAAGAAATCTCCCTGAATATTGTGTTCAGTGTATCACAGTATACAAGGTGGCCAACTCTGTTACTTATGGATGGATAAAAACCTATAGGGGACTCCCAAAATATACTCGACGGTATGTGGGAGTGCAGTCTGTAGTAGTGTTGTCTAATGCGTATTTGTTTGATGAGAGCGTTCCCATATAATTTATGTGGGTGGAGCGTCGTCCAATATACCCAAAGATACATGGAGAATGATCCTATATAATTATGTATGTGGAATAAGATATCACCCCCAAGATGAAACGTTGGAAAACAATGACAGCTCCTACGTTTAACGATGCTAGAACACGTCTCTAGCCTAGACATATAAGTGTTTGAGTTAATGTTACAAATGCTACTTAGGTTAAATTAGATGAATTTTAGAGTTTATCTTGAGTTAGATTTCGATTTCAAGGCTCAAAATTTGATGTCACCTGAACACACCTATGTTGGAACTAATATGAGAAAAATAACTCTTTCTAATTTCGATGAAAGCTATCTAGTGTAGGGAAGAGGTGAAAACAATAATGCAACAATCAAATATGCGGCAAACAAGAGCTTCCTAACTAGATCTTTAAATTTCACTATTCCAATTCAATTCAAAGCATTAAAAGTTGTCAAACCATGGAATGTAATCTATGCATGATTCCCCTGAAAACTATGTAAATGTAATCTATGGACAATTTCCTTCATGAAAATGAAAATTTTAACCATGCAAATGTGATCTATGCAAGAGAATTCTTAAAAAAAAACACGAGGATTCCAATGAAATCAAACGTAATCTGAGATTTCATGAACAAAGGACTCAAATTGAAATTGGGAGAAAATTTCGAAAATCAAAAGAGATGATACTCAAAGGCAATTAACACTTATACATTGATGATTGAGGGGGTTTTTTGTTGTTGCAAAAATGAAAGAAAAAACACACAATTTCACACTATGTAATTCCAATTTCATACAAAAAACCCTAGATGAAACTGCAAATATTTTACTGTTCAACACACTTAATTTTCGAAATGAAGAAAAATAAGACGAAAATGTTCAGTCACTGATTTAAATGCACTTTTTAGAATGAGGACTGAGACAACAATTCATCCAAGCGGCCAGTGACCAAACAAAATTAGTTTGCAATCCACCAAATGATAAGAACAAAGAAAAATCAAAACCAATTCTTACCGAAGGCAATAAAACACAAATGCAAACCAAATGGAGGCTTTAGATAGACCACAATACACTCAAGGCTCAAGGAAGGTCAATTGGAAGTAGGTTGATCAAAGAGACACTAAAAAAAAGGGCAAGTTTTGTGCAAAAAATAGGGGCTAACATTGGTGTAGAAGAGGCAAAAATGCTTTGCAATGCTGGTACAGAGTGGGCCCAGGTGAGGTGCAACGCTCTTTCAGAACCACTAGGGGAGTGTTGGCCTAGGGATAGAGGATTCCAACATAAAAATTGCAAATGAGACCCAATGAAATCATTTCTTAGGTTTGTTCTTGGTTGGGTAAAGTAGCAAAGGTCTATCAAGGAGGTAGTCAAACAAAACGGACAAAGGAACCACCAAGGGAATACACCATTAGTATAGTCGCCAATTTGTTATGCAATATTTACGATTGCGAACAAAAGTATCTCCCCTAGGTTTGGTGGCTAACCTAGAAAAACAGAAAGACAAGGAATCCAATGCTTTCTTTAAAGTAAATAGATGACGGAATGAAGCCTACTTGGAATATGTCACACGCTTCACTCCTTCTTTAGCTTGAATGTTCCAATTTTAGCTATGATTGCCAAAATTAGAACTTGCAACCTACACCATCAGATAACACAAGCCAAGAAACTATGAGATCTATACAGTATCATCTAAATACTTTATTCAATCGATCAACATGATATTGAAATACATGAAATAACAACATCACATATAGGAAAATAAAGAATTATTTGCATTACTATAAATGGAAGGAGTTTACAACCATAAATATGTCTTGATCTTGTAGAATAGCTCCTCCAACGCTGACTTGTCCTTTCCTTATCACAATGTGCACCTCCAATCACCCTAAATGCATAAAATGAAACCTCTCACCACAACAACATAAGGGTAAAATCACTCTCCAAAATCCAACCCTTTGCATATGGAAGAATGTAAATATATAGAGGAGTGGGGTAAGTTGGGAGTTCTTATCCAATTACTAATCTAAGGTTTTAGATCCACCTTTGGTGGGAGGATGGGATCAAAGGATAAGGGATGGAATCTCCAAAGTAGGGTAGGATAGGATATGAATGTTTTATCTGAGGTACATGGTTACAACAAAGTCTGGAAGCTTCCAGAATTTCTAGAACCAACACAGGTGCAAAGGGGAGCAACCTGTAGGTGATCAACATAGGCCACAATGGAGCAACCTATAGGTGAACGTTGTCCAACAAGAGACCAAGGAGTGTTGGTCCTAAAACTGGCTCAAATGATGCAGTTTCAAGCATAAACTTTGGGGAATGAAAGAGACATGCTTAAGGATTTGTGCAAGATGATGACAAGGGGGAATATGATGTTGATTTGTCAAATTAGGAGGCATATTGACTGGATGTGACAAAATGGCCTATAATAACTGTGAAGTTGCTAGGTCAAAGTTGTTGACGTTGCGTCAAGGTCGAAGTTGTAGAAATTGTTGTTGGGTTCGAAGTTGTTGAAGAAGTTGTTGGAAGGTTGAAGTTTGTTGTTGGAAGCCTGTGGTGTCTCTGAGATGATAATGGTCAGTTATCATGCCAGGGCATCTAAGATGTTTGTTTTGTTTTAATTTGGAAGACAAATGTATGAAACAGATTTAAAACAGTGATGCCTCTAACCTTTTGAATAATATTAATATTTAAACACAGGGCTGCTATTAAAATTCACAAAGTGATATATCTTGTATGGTGGTGAGCAGAAATAGAGAGATGATATGACTATCACAGTCTTCAAATTGAAAATTAAATAATCATAAGTAAGAAAACCTTTAAACTATGTTCAGAAGGTTTAAAAAAATATGCTTAAGCTTACAGAAGATAGTGATGATTTTATGATTTAGAGGGAATTAATTAAACAAACAGTTTATATAATTCATTCTCTTTATAGATGATCACTTCAGAAGCTTATAGGAATAAATTGAAACACAATTACTCCTACCTGGTTATCTTTGTAAAACATAAGAATATGAAGAAAACACTGTGAAATAAAACTGGAAAAACTTATAGTAAAAACGAAACTGTATGAATAAGAATTTAGAATCCTTTGCTTTTGTATTAATGACTTAGAAAAGTCAAGTACATTTAATGTTTAGAAATGCTTCTTCAAGGGTACAACCTTTAATAACTTGTGAAAGAGAGCTATTTATACAATCTTAGAAATGAGAAAATATCTTAAACTATTTACAAAAATAGATAAATACAAATTCAGGAATATAAACTGATAGTCGATCTGTCACTATTTTGGTGTTGAGCTGTTGATGACTATTGCTGGAAAAACTGAGAACTGTTGAACTGGTGATGATTGTTCATAAAAATACTGAATGTTGTTTGATCACCCTTTTAGTCAAGTAAATAAGTTAACTCTTCCCAGCTTTTCTTATCTGGGATAGATAGCTTAGCTAACCTTCTATAAACTTCATCCATCTCTATATACTTAGTAAAAATAGGTTTTACTCGAAATATATGCCTGATTTCGTTTAGAATGAAAAAAGGAATCTCTGAGTGCATTCAACACAACCCTTAGTGTTGTTGCACCTCTTATGTTTGAAACTAAAGCCGCATTAGTGCCTACCTCTATAAGATTTCGAACATAATCTTCAATGGGCATTAATTTGTCATTTATCACAAGCATAGAGGGTAAACCCTTGTTGGTCAAGGGTTCTAGCCTACTAAAAAATATTTGAACTATGATATTAACATTGTTGCATTTTTCCTCCAATTGAAGGATGAGGTTTTTCTTGGTAATGATCTTCTTCACTTCCAGTATAGTTGCTGTCCTGTCATTTATACCCAATTATTCAAGCTCATAGTTGTCTTTAGAATTTAGGAACTTGATTATTTCAGAAGCAATTTCTGGCATGTCCTCAAGTTCTTTAGAAATAGCTTCAACAGCTTCTCGAGCTTTCTCCAACAGGTCTTTTTGATCAAAGATTATCTTCATATAGGGCCAGATATCCTTGACTGATTCAGTAATTTCTTCCCATAATCTCCTTTACGAAACCTAGTTTGTTCCCAAGGTAAGACTCTTTGATTTCCATCAGCAAAACTTCAATTTGAATTTTTGTCCTCTGCAACTCGGCTACATGTGAACTTTCTGCAACTTCCTTCATATGTTTTAATTCCTTCAGTTCATCCTGCAACTTCTTAATTTCAACTGTCTGAATGGACAGATTCTGAACAACTTCTTCCAGTTGTTCAGCTCCTGCTACTGTACCTGTAGTTGGTGTTGTGCCTTTAGTAGAAACTCTGGTTATAGATATTGTTGAAAGAGGAACTACATCCATTGGAATTTGGGTCCTTTTCACAGCATCCTCATTCCCTTTGACCATTTTTCCATTTTCTTCTCCATTTGTTTTATTTGCAGATTTTGTTCCATTATGAGCTTCATCATGTCCGATTTCTGAGTCTCGGTTTCTTAAATCTTCTTGGTCATTAGGTCCTCAGAAGCTGGCAGTTTGAGCTGCTTCCTTAATTCTGAGAGCTCAACATTTTTCTTCTTGACAAGTTCTTCTGCTGCATTTATGTTTGAGGGATCATATCCCATCTTCAACACCAGATCTTCCAAGGATTTGATCTTGGTGTCCTTCGGTAGTGAGGAATTTTTTTCCAACTTGAGCTGTGACTGTGTATTGGCCAAGGTGACCTGCAGCTTTGACAAACTCATGGTAGTATGAGCTAAAGTGGAAGAAATCATATGACCAGTTTGTTTGTGCATCTCAATTTGATCAATTGGATGCACATATTTTACATTAAACTCAAGTGAGGATTGCTTTTGATAATGTGCATGAGTGCTAGGTTATGGAATTCGAGCTTGCAGGAAAGCCATCCGCATTTTTCCCTTCTTAGAGTCAAAGACAGAAAGAAGTCTAGCCTAAGAGCTGGAGGAATGTTTCTAGAATTGGGTATATGTGTTCAATTTCAATTCTTCATTCTTCTTTCTAATCTCACTTAAAACATGAAAGGTGTCCTCCTCCTTGTCCTTCTGAATGCTTCCATTGGTCTGAATTACCTGTTTTTCCTGAGAAGTAGTGGAATGAGTTTGGGACTGGGTAGACTGTCCACTAGACTGTGTATAGAGAAAAGTCTCTCCAAGTCCATCAAATGTTGTTTTCTGAGACTCATTTGTTGCACCAACAATCACAGAGATCCTAGGTCTCTTCTTTCTATGCACAATCCTAAAGCCCTAGTTTGATGCTTCAATTGTAGGGGATGACTATTGTTCCCTTCCTCATTTAGCTATCTTTTCCTATGCAAGTGGAGTTTGTACATTTGAAGTAGAAATTTCCTGCTCTTCAGCTTCTTGAAGGGTGTTCTCTTTCCATTCCAACTGATTTTTGTATTTCTTTATTTCAGGTCTAGCTGTGTGGTGATATGCAGTAAACTTATTTTCAACCCTGAGTTTAGAAATCACTCCCATTGGGTCATAAGTCCAGTGAAACTGAGACAAAATTTCATTTCCTTTAATAATGTGTCTGCTTCTTCTCCTGTTGCTCTAGTGTTGCAGATGAATGGATCGAATTGAGCTTTTAGCTTGGATTGTGATTTTTTCTTTGCAACCACAAAGTGTACTTCATCTACATTTAACCTCTGCTTAATATATTCCATTGCAAAGATTCTAATGGGGAGGTACTTGGGAAGTCTGTAGGGTGGAAGCTCACAACCATAAACCCTGATTTCTTTATAGTTTTGATAAAGATACCAATATCTTGTTGTCGCTTGATCAACTAGCTGCAACATTTTCACAATTTCATCACTGATTCTTGGTACTGGAGTGCTTCTCATAAGACTAATAGCTGGATGAATAAACAATTCTATGAACTGTTTATATGTAAATTCTTCCTTCTCCTTCATTCCCATTGAAGTCCAAAAGATCATTGATTATTGATTTCCTTCCTCATCTAGCTTCTGTAAGGTGAATGGAAATTTGTCTCCTTGAAAATATATAAAAAGGTATACAAGTACTGAAGCATACTTGAATACTTCTTTAGTGTTAAACTGGACAAATTGCTCATGTATGGCTTTAGCTAGGAATTGCCAAAAGTTATAGAGAACAATTGGTTTGGAATCAACAGAAAAGATTGACAAGAAACCTAGGATGGCTTCATTAACATATTGATCAAAATTGTAACCAAGTAGATAGGACAAAATAGTGGTGATTTGCTTGGTTTTGTCAAGGGAATATGGATGAATCATAGGGGGGGTTTATTTTAGGCAGAGGACTATCTATAGCTAGGAAAAGTTCAAGAGTCTGGGATCTTTTAGTAAAATCTAGCTTTTGATAAGCCTCTATCAGGCTTTCATGATAAAAAGGATGGGTTGGTGTAATAGTTGGGGCTTGCAACATCTTTTTAATGGACTCAACATTGATAAACAGAGGATTTCTCCCGTGGGTGAAATGATTGCTCTTTGAATGGGATCACACGATTCATGGCATTTCCTGACAAATTCAGGTTTTCTGTGTATCTGAGGGAAAATGTAGTGGGGAAGGTTGGAGTCCCAAAGTCCTATTTCATATGTGTGATCAATTAATTGATCCTCCATCAAGCAATAAATTTCATATAAATCAAATTGAGAGGAAGACTCAATGATTTTACAGTCTCTGTCGACCAGGGGAGTATGATGGAAGTCAACTTGTGGATGAATAAGAGGATATGGGATTTCTGCAATTTATTTTCCCTTAGGAGGCATCTTGTTAAGTGAATTACAGGTTGAAAGTGACAGAAATGGAAGAAATCAGTCTGAAACACAGTGAAAATAGAAAAACAGTATAACTGAAAGCAGATAGGTGGACTGGGATGTCGGCTTGGTTTTGAACGAAATGACGAATTCGGTTGAATGATGAGTTTGTCATTTAGGCTGTAAGCACGAAAGATCTAGTGATGAATTGAGTTTCAGAATTATACTATGTAACCGTTTGAATGAAGGAACATGGCTTATAATGAACAAAAATGGAGCGGGGCTATTTAATGAACGACTAAATCCTTATTAATTATCCATCGGGACTGATAAATGGGTCTATGGGGCATAAATTCACGGGAGTTGTGAATTAAATGAATAACGAATAGGAGACAGCTAATTAGACGGGGGAAGTGAGATGGAGCGGATGTGGAGAGTGACGTTGGAGCAATGGTAAACGGTCAAATGTAAACCGCGTTTAGGAGCAACTTCAGGTGGTAAGTTGTTTTGGGATTTTAAGTCTTGAAAGACTAGAATGAGGGAAAAGTAGTTTAAGAGGGTGGATTCCAAAACTGCCCACTTCGGACCCCCCCCCCCCCCCCCCTGCTGATAATGTTCAGACAACAAATGAGGGCTGAGGAGTGATGTGGGCCATCGGATCTCGGATGAGTGTGTAGGATGTAAGGTAAGATGAAAGGGATTTAACAACGTGAGGCGAAAAGTAATGGTGGGGTTAAGATTCTATGACAGATGTGACAATTGAGGGTTATGGGCGAATAAATGGATGAATGAAGTTATGATATTTACAAAATCCTTTCATGCTCCAATTATATCTCACATGTCTACCTACCCTTTACTCTCCTAACATTTTCACTTATTTCTCCGAGTGCATTTAGAATAGCAACTCAACATTTCCTTTTAAACATTAATCTACTTCTATCCCTTATTTCCTCCACTGGCTCAGATAACTCTTGAGCCAATTTTATTTGCTACCTATTGACAAATAATTTAAATAAAATCCAATTATGATTAAACTGTACAATTGGATTGTATAAACTGTGTGAAACAATCTGCTCACAACTTTTATTTGCAAAACTAAAGTGGACTAAGAGTAGTGGCATTTGGATTTGCAACACTTTCAGAGTTTATTATTTTTGCTTTTCTTTCTAACCTAACATTTTATTTTCACCTTCATTTTTTAGGGCATCTATTCTAACATTTTATTTGATATGGACTTATTCATTAAATATCCCTAACATTTTTTTCATTTAACATTCTTTTTGTCCATATCCTAACTTAACATTTTCTGAAATATATTTTCATTTTTTGACTAATTGATACTAACTTACCAAAACCAAAAAATGCTACAACATCGACTCAACTTGGGACTACTTTCTCATGTAGAATGCAGAGAATCTACAGATCCATGTGCCTTCTCCTCGGGCTATGAAGTCTTTGTTGTGAAAATTCACACTGACAGTTTGAAAACAAGATTACTGAATATAATGTTTGAGAAACCTTCCATTAACAGGATAAGTGGAATACAGTCCCTCAAGGTTTTGTAGCACAAAAGTGTTGTTTCCCTTTACTTCAGAAATAACTAAAGGTCCAAACCACAGATTGTCAAACTTGCCATGTTTTCCCTTGTCTTCTCTTATGGAATCCCATTTTAGAACTAGATCACCCTCCTCGAAGTCCCTTTCCCTTGCTCTTCTGTCAAAAAGGATCTTCATTTTATTATGATATTTTTTCAATTTGTATTGAACTTCATCTCTATTTTCATTTAGTTCAATAATCTTATTTATTCTTCTTGAAAAATCATCAAGTTCATTAGTTGAATCCTACAAAAACTTTAAAATAGGGAAGGCCAAGTTGGTAGGGAAGATTGCGTCTTTCCCATAGACTAAGTGAAAAGGAGATTTTCTAGTAGATCTCTTTGGAGTAATTCTGTTTGCCCATATTGCATAAATTAGATGAGAGTCCCAACTCTTTTTATGATCTGCTAAAGTCTTTTTGATTACCATTATCAGACTTTTGTTTGATGGTTTTGCAAGATCATTACCTTGAGGATAATATGGAGTTGAATGATGCAGCAGAATCTCATATTTTTTGGCAAAACTTAATCATTTTAACACTGGAAAATGTTGTGGCATTATCAGTAACAATCTGGGTTGGGCAACCAAATCTAGACAAAATATTTTCTTCAATGAATTTGATTACTACTGAATAATAGTATTTCTTACTGGAATTGCTTCCACCCATTTGGTAAAGTAGTCTGTTGTAGTGAAAATCAAACTTTGCCGATTTGTTCAAGTGGGATGAATTTCTCCAATAAAATCTAGTCCCCATTGGAGAAAAGGTTTTGAGACTATTGTTGGGATCAATGGAAGAGCTGCTAGTTTTTGCTTACTAGCAAACATCTGAAAAGGGACACAACTTCTGACCTTTGCTCCTACTTATAAGAACAATGTGGGCCAATAACATCCTGCCCTTAATATCTTATATGATGTTGCTCTCCAAGCATAATGTCCTCCACAAAATCTTGTATGAAACTGATCATTGATTCCTTCAGTCTCTGATTCTGTTAAACATAATAATACAATATTTAGTGGGTCCTTCCAGTATGGATTTTCATTTATGATACAATACTTGAATACTTTCAATTTGAGAGCTTTACATTGACTTTTGTAAAATGATGTTGGACATTCAAAATGGATCAAGAAATTTACAATATCTTGACACCAATTTGAAGAAATAAATTTCTCATTAATGCGTAGAGAAATGGTCTGATCTGAAGGTAAAGGTTCTTGTGGATTCTTTTCTTCAAGATGGTGAGTAGGTTCTTTTGGATTCTCTTCATTCAAATTTTGGGAAGGTTCTTGTGGATTCTCCCGTTCTTGTGGATTCTCCTTATTTGAACTTTGAGCTAGTTCTTGTGGATTCTCCCCTTGTATTTCCAAAACAAGTTGATGCTCAACACTTTACAATTGGATTAAGCTAGAATCTTAGCTAATCCTTGACCCTTAACTAGCTTTGTGGTTTTGATAGTTAGATCAAACTCCAGTATTTGAGTGATCCATATACCTCTCTTCCCATCTGTGTCTAGTTGTGTTAAAACAATTTTTACAACACTATTAGGAACATAAGCAGTAAAGGGTGAATGTAGGACATACATCCTGAATGATTTCAGGGCTTGTATAAGGGCATAATCTTGCTTCTCAATTATGTCATACTTAAGCTTGACATCCCTCATAACCTTACTGAAAAATGCTATAGGTTGGTCATGGGAATATTCATTCTTTTGTAATAAAACAACAACAAGGGTTGTTTCATAGGCAAAGGAAAATATATTGACCGTCTTGGTATAATCAAGACTAGCCAAGGTTAGGACTTCAGAGATAGCCTTCTTGATTTAGTCAAATGCATACCTGGAAGAAACAATCCATTTAACTTTATGATCCTTTAAGAGAATATTAGTTATGTCTTTCACAATTTCAACATAATTTGGGATGAACCTCCTTAAAAAATTAATCTTGCCTAGAAAAGCTTGGATATCCTTCTTATTTGTAGGCAATGACAAAGTTTTTATTTTAGAAACACGTTTGGGATCAATAACCACTCGTTTTGAGATTATATGGCCTAGCGTCTTTCCTTCTATGTTAGCAAACAAAGACTTTTTAGGATTGAGGGAAATTCTGAATTTTCTACACCTGTCAAAAACCTTCATCAAGTGCTTTAGATGTTTCTGATTAGAATTAGAAAAAACAAGTATGTCATCAAGATAAATGACTACAAATTTGTTTACCAATCCCACAAAAGCTATGTGTATAGCTCTTTGAAAAGTTGCTCTAGCAATGAATAAGCCAAAGGGCATTCTAGAGTACATAAATGTACCCAAGGGTGTAGTAAAATTTATTTTCTCTGTGTCTGCTGGATCAACATTTATCTGATTGTAACCTGAAAACCCATCAAGCATGGAAAGTCTTTGTGTTAGGTTATGGTATGTTCTATGCTTATAGCAGTTTATTTATCTTTCTTATTATTATCCACAAATTAGCAATCACATGTACATAAAGTAAAGTGCAGATAGAACATTAAACGATCGACATAAAAACAAGACAAGGCAAGAGACACAAGATGTGGCAACTAGCAAGGGACAAACCCCAATATAGGGAAACCCTTTGATCAAATCGTCCTTTATCTTCAATAATTCAGCAGAGAGAAATAGTACACAAATCTGATTTACATCAACAGTAGCAAACCTTAGATCGCCAAACTAGGGCATACAATATCTTGCAAACCGACAGTTGGATCAGCTTGATTCCACCACCAAAAAATGTGGCCTCCAGAGGAGATCCAGATGGACCTACAACACAGTTCTGAGGAGGGAGTCTTCAGGTCAACACTAGTTAAACTTTGGTTATGCAGTTGCAGCCCTAAATTCTGCACCTTCCTTCCACACGTGTGAGAGAAGAGTCTCTTTCTGCGCAGTAGGAGAAGAGCCTCTTTTCTGCGCAGGAGAGAGAGAGAGATGTGATGACTCAGTAGGTCCAAATGAGGAAAATACCTCCTGTATTTATACACAACTGTTGATGATTGAATAGATGTGACTGTTGGGCTTCTGAGCCTACATGTCTGCTTCTTCTCCTGCTACTCTAATGTTGCAGATGAATGGACCGACTTAAGCTTTTAGCTTGAATTGTGATTTCTTCTTTGTAGCCACAAAGTGTACTTAATCTACATTTAACCTCTGCCTAACATATTCCAATACAAAGATTTTGATGTGGAGGTGCTTAGGAAGTTTGTAGGGTGGAAGCTCACAACCATAAACCCTGATTTCTGTATAGTTTTGGTAAAGATACCAATCTCCAGTTGTGGCTTTATCAACTAGCTGTAACACTTTCACAATTTCATCACTAATTCTTGGTACTGGAGTGCTGTTCATAAGACTCATAGCTGGATGAGTAAACAATTCTATGAACTGTTTATATGTAAATTCTTCCTTCTCCTTCATTCCCAGTGAAGTCCAAAAGATCACTGCTTATTGATTGCCTTCCTCATCTAGCTTCTATAAGGTGAATGGAAATTTGTCTCCCTGAAAATATATAAAAAGGTATAGAAGTATTGAAGCATACTTGAATACTTCTTTAGTGTTAAACTGGACAAATTTCTGATGTATGGTTTCAGCTAGGAATTGGCTAAAGTTATAGAGAACAGTGGGTTTGGAATATGTATGAATCATCAGGAGGGTTTCTTTTAGGCATAGGACTATCTATAGCTAGGAAAAGTTCAAGAGCCTGGGATCTTTTAGTAAAATCTAGCTTTTGATAAGCTTCTATCAAGCTTTCATGAGAAAAAGGATGGGTTGGTGTAATAGTTGGGGCTTGCAACATCTTTTCAATGGAATCGGTATTGATGAAACAAATGATTTTTCCTATGGGTGAAATGATTGCTCTTTGAGTGGGATCATAGGATTCATGGCATTTCTTGAGAAATTCAGGTGCTCTGTGTATATGAAGGAAAATGTAGTGGGGAACTTGGGAGTCCCAAAGTCCTATTTCATCAGTCTGATCAATTAATTGATCCGCCATCCAGTAGTAAATTTCATATAAATCAAATTGAGAGGAAGACTCAATGATTTTACAGTCTCTCTCAACTAGGGGAGTATGACGGAAGTCAACTTGTGATAGAAATGGAAGAAATCGGTGTGAAACACAGTGAAAACAGAAAAATAGTATAACTGAAAGTAGATAGGTGGACCTAGATGTCAGTTTGGTTCTGAATAGAATGACGAATTCGATTTAATGATGAGTCTATCATTTAGGCTGTAAGCACAGAATCTCCAGTGATGAATTGAGTTTCAGAATTATACTGTTTAACAGTTTGAATTAAGGAACATGACATATAATGAACAAAAATGGAGCGGGGTTGTTTTTAATGAACGGCTAAATCCTCATTAATTATCAATCAGGACTGATAAACGGGTCTATGGGGAATAAATTCATGGGAGTTGTGAATTAAATGAATAGAAAATAGGTGGCAGTTGATTGAACGGGGGAAGTGAGATGGAGGGGACGTGGAGAGTGACGTTGGAGCGACATTAAATGGTCAAATGTAAACCGTGTTCGGGAGCAACTTCAGGCGGTAAATTGTTTCGGGATTTTAACTCCCAAAAGACTAGAATGAGGGAAAAGTAGTTTAAGAGGGCATTTTCCAAAACTGCCCACTTCGGAGCCCCCTCGGCTTCGCCGATGATGTTCGAACAACAAATGAGGGTCAAGGAGTGATGTGGGTAAAGTAAAATGAAAGGGATTTAACAACGTGAGGCGAAAAGTAATGGTGGGGTCAAGATTTTATGGCGGATGTGACAATTGAGGGTAATGGGCAAATAAATGGATGAATGAATTTAGGATAGTTACAAAATGACATTGGTGCTTATAATTTATGGTTAATTAAAACCCATCACTGTATGCACACATTTCCAATGTTACAACTTAGGATAAAATCTTTTCATGCTCCAATTATATCTCATATGTCTACCTACCCTTTACTCTCCTAACATTTTCACTTTTTTCTCCGAGTGCATTTAGACTAGCATCTCAACATTTCCTTTTAAAGACTAATCTACTTCTATCCCTTATTTCCTCCATTGGCTCAGATTAAACTGTTGAGCCAATTTTATTTGCTACCTACTGACAAATAATTTAAATAAAATCCAATTATGATTAAACTGTACAATTGGATTGTATAAACTGTGTGGCATTTAAACAATCTGCTCACAACTTTTATTTGCAAAACTGAAGTGGACTAAGAGTAGTGGCATTTGGATTTGTAAAACTTTCAGAGTTTATTATTTTTGCTTTTCTTTCTAAACTGACATTTCATTTTCACCTTCATTTTTTAGGGTATATATTCTAACATTTTATTTGAGATGGACTTATTGATTAAATATCCCTAAAATTTTTTCATTTAATATTCTTTTTGTCTATATCCTAACTTAACATTTTCTGACATATATTTTCATTGTTTGACTAATTGATAATAACTTACCAAAACCAAAAAATGCTACAACATCGGCTGCAACTGGGGACTGCTTTCTCTTGTAGAATATAGAGAACCTGCAGATCCATGTGCCTTCTCCTCAGGCTATGGAGTTTTTGCTGTGAAAATTCACACTGATAGTTTGAAAAATAAGAGTATTGAATATAATGTTTGAGAAACCTTCCATTAACATGATAAGTGGAATACAGTCCCTCAAGGTTTTGTAGCATAAAAGTGTTGTTTCACTTTACTTCAGCAATAGCTAAAGGTCCAAACCACAGATTGTCAAACTTGCTATTTTTCCCCTTGTCTTCTATTATGGAATCCCATCTTAGAACTAGATCACCCTCCTTGAAGTACCCTTCTGTTGCTCTTCTGTCAAACAGGCTCTTCATTTTATTCTGATATTTTTTCAATTTGTATTGAACTTCATCTCTATTTTCATTTAGTTCAATAATTTGATTTATTCTTCTTGAAAAATCATCAGGTTCATCAGTTGAATCCTGCATAAACTTTAAAATAGGGAAGGCCAAGTTGGTAGGGAAGATTGCATCTTTCACATAGACTAACTGAAAAGGAGATTTTCTAGTAGATCTCTTTGGAATAATTTTGTTTGCCCATACTGCATAAATTAGATGAGAGTCCCAACTCTTTTTATGATCTACTAAAGTCTTTTTGATTACCTTTATTAGACCTTTATTGGATGATTCTGTAAGACCATTACCTTGAGGATAATATGGAGTTGAACAATGTAACAAAATCTGATATTTCCAGCAAAACTCAATCATTTTAACACTGGAAAATGTTGTGGCATTGTCAGTAACAATCTGGGTTGGGCAACCAAATCTAGACAAAATATTTTCTTCAATGAATTTGATTACTACTGAATCAGTAGCATTTCTTACTGGAATTGCTTCCACTAATTTGGTAAAGTAGTCTGTTGCAGTGAGAATCCATCTATGCTGATTGCTTGAAGTGGGATGAATTTCTCCAATAAAATCTATTCCCCATTGGAGAAAAGGTGCTAAGACTATTGTTGGGATCAGTGGAGGAGCTGCTAGTTTTTGCTTACTAGAAAACATCTAACAAGGGACAGAAATTTTGACCTTTGCTCCCACTTGTAAGAGCAATGTGGGCCAATAAAATCTGCCCTTAATATCTTATATGTTGTTTCTCCCCAAGCATAATTTCCTCCAAAAAATCCTGTATGAAACTGATCAATAATTCTTTCAGTCTCTGATTCTGTTAAACGTGATAACAATATATTTAGTGGGTCCTTCCAGTATAGATTTTCATTTATGATACAATACGTGATTGCTTTCAATTTGAGAGCTTTACATTGACTTTTGGAAAGTGATGTTGGTCATTCAAAATGGATCAAGAAATTTACAATATCTTGATACCAATTTGAAGAAAGAAATTTCTCATCAATGTGTAGAGAAATGGTTTGATCTGAAGGTAAAGGTTCTTGTGGATTCTTTTCTTCAGGATGGTGAGGAGGTTCTTGTGGATTCTATTCATTCAAATTTTGGGAAGGTTCTTGTGGATTCTCCCCTCCTGCATGAACACAAGGTTCTTGTGGATTCTCCTTATTTGAACTTTGAGCAGGTTCTTGTGGATTCTCCCCTTGTATTTCCAAACCATAGTTGATGCCCAACACTTTACAATTGGATTCAACTAGAAGCTTAGATAATCCTTGACCCTTAACTATATTTGTGGTTTTGATAGTTAGATCAAACTCTAATATTTGAGTGATCCATATACCTCTCTTCCCATCTGTGTCTGGTTGTGTTAAAACAATTTTTACAACACTGTTAGGAACATAAGCAGTAATGGGTGAATGTAGGACATACACCCCGAATGATTTCAAGGCTTGTATAAGGGCATAATCTTGCTTCTCAATTATGTCATACTTAAGTTCGACATCCCTCATAACTTTACTGAAAAAGGCTATAGGTTAGTCATGGGAATCTTCATTCTTTTGTAATAAATCAACAGCAAGGGTTGTTTTAGTGGCAAAGGAAAATATACTGAATGGCTTGGCATAACTAGGACTAGCCAACGTTAGGGCTTCAAAGATAGCCTTCTTTAATTGGTCAAATGCATACCTAGAAGAGACAATCCATTTAACTTTATGATCCTTCGGAGCATATCAGTTATGTCTTTCACAATTTCAACATAATTTGGGATGAACCTCCTTAGAAAATTAATATTGCCTAGAAAATCTTGGATCTCCTTCTTATTTCTAGGTAATGACAATGTTTTTATCGTAGAAACACGTTTGGGATCAATCACCTCTCCTTCTTTTGAGATTATATGGCCTAACGGCTTTCCTTCTTTGATAGAAAACAAAGACTTTTAGGATTGAGAGAAATTCTGAATTTCCTACACATGTCAAAAACCTTCATCAAGTGCTTTAGATGTTTCTGATCAAAATTAGAAAAAACAGTTATGTCATCAAGATAAATGACTGCAAATTTGTTTATGTGTCCCACAAATGATGTGTCCATAGCTGTTTGAAAAGTTGCTCCAACATTGGACAAGCCAAAGGGCATTCTAGAGTAGATAAATGTACCCCAGGTTGTAGTAAAAGTTGTCTTCTCTCTGTTTGTTGGATGAACATTTATATGATTGTAACCTGAAGAACCATCAAGCATGGAAAGTCTTTGTGCTCTTGAAATCATCTGAAGTATCTGATCCATTTTGGGTAAAGGATAGTTATCTTTTAATGATGCTTTACTCAAATTCCTAAAGTCCACATAAAATCTGATTTACCCATTCTTCTTTCTAACAGGAACTAAGTTGGCAACCCAATTAGAGTATCTAAGAGGAAGAATAATTTTGGCATCTAGCATTTTCTTAATTTCCTTTTCTACAGTTGGTAGAAGTGTTGGATGGATACTCCTAAGTTTTTATTGACAAGGTTTTGCTTTTGGTTTTAAATGAATCTTATGATGTATCAGTGATGTATCATAAGTTTTTAGATCAGCATAGGTCCATGCAAAAACATCCTTGTATTTTTCAAATAACTTAAGGTATTGAGCTTTAATTCTGGGATCTAAGGTTGCACAGATTTTGAGGCTCCTAATGTCATCATTTGTTCCAATGTTTACTTCCTCTACGTCAACTTGTGGAGAGATTGACTGTGGGTTTCTGAGGACGTCATTTTGATCAAGCAACTTCTCTAAAGGAATGAGACCTTTGGGAATAAAATTGTTAGACAACTGAATGATATCATGATTAGCAATTTTTGAGTTGAAATTTGAATTATCATTTTCACTTGAATTTTAAATTGTTTCAGTTCTATTTTCATCAATTTGTAGAACTGAAAATTCATCTATAACCTGCAGAAAAGATTTTAATTGTTCATCATCTTCGAATATCTGCCAGTATTTCAAGTTATCTGGGATGGATGGCCTGTATTTGACTTGTATTTGATAAAGCACATTAGTTTGATCAGGGATCTTAAATGAACTAGCAGAAACAACTAGGGAATCTACATGAATATTCCGATCTCTTGGGATATAAGTCAAATTAAAAGCATTGAAGAAATTTTCAACTGAATCCCAAACCTCATTTCGATAGGATATAAGCCTAGAATGTTTTGTTTGGCAAAGATTTCTAACTTGTTTAACAATGAGCTCCGAGTCAGTAAAAACACTCAGGTTTTGTACTTTTAAGATCTTGGCTAACTGCAGTCCTAAAAGGAAAGCTTCATATTTAGCTACATTATTGGTAACTTCAAAATCAAGTTTGCATGATTATGTAATGTTTTGTTTTTCCAGTGAGATTAATACTACCCCAGGTCCTGCTCCATCCTTTGTACAAGAACCATCAAAGAATAGCTTCCAGACATCAGCCTGATTTGGTACAGGTCTTTCAATTACATCTTCAATTTTTACTTGAGTTTCAGGTGTTTGGTTTGAAGAAAGTTGGAAACAACCAAAATCTTGATCAATTGCATAAATGGGATGGTTCCTTGGTTGATCTGTTTTGCAAAAAGTGTGCACAAATCTCACCTCTCTATACAGCCTTAGTTGCTTTCCCCCATAAACTAGAATAGTGGCATAAGACATGTCCATCTGAAGAGTTCCCCCTAATTTGGCACACCAAGACCTTGAAAGGAGCATTCCAAATTTGGGATGGATATCCGTGACAATTATATCTAACACTACACTTTTTATTGGGATTTGAGCGAGAGTGACTACTAAATCCTTAATCAATCCTAGACAAGGAACCCTTTTGGAATTAAAGGTGTACAAATCATGATATGATCTAGTTATATCGAGATTTAAATGATCCATGATAATTTTCGGCATGAGATTATGTGATGCTCTAGAATCAAGCATACAATTGTATAACATAGAATAATTTGTTTTAAGAGTCACATAAAAAGGGGTACTATTTCATCTACCATATCTGTGCTAGGACCAAAGACAACTGCTGGTTTTTCATCTTGAAGACTAATGATATCACTTCCAGCATCAACCGAGGTGTTTTGTATCCATTTGGAGACTTGATTTTTATATCCAAGGTTTTTGGAAAGTCCTGAAAGTGGTATAGGGATTTTAACTCATTTTAACTCCTTTTCAACATTAAATGCAGTTAAAACATTTTTTTCAATTTGAGTAGTATGAGTAGACTGATTTAATGGTCGAATAATAGTTGTTTGAGTTTCAACAACTTTGTTACGAGGTTCAATTGTTGGAGGTTCCTTAGGAGGTCTTTCAGGACTAGGTCTAGGCCTAAGATCATATATTTTGTTTAGTTATGCAATTAGGAATTCAGAGAAGGCATGGTATTTGGAAGCCTGTGAGGAGTCTTGATATTGTTGAACCTGCTTTTGTTGTGAAAGAGGAATAATAGCAGTCTGACCAAAAGAGGTATCGATATTATTAATATCTTCAGTGATAGTCATAGTATTGTCATCCGGTTCTTGGTCATCTATTAGTAAAGGAGTTGGAACATGTTGATCATTACTAGGCCTTTGAAGAATTTGTAATGGTGGATTTCTTTTGTATTGACCTTGATTCTGATTTTGGGGTTGAGTGACAGTTTGTTGAACTGTTTTAGGTTGAGTCTCAATCTTGGAAATTCTATTGGATAGATTTCTAAGAAGTGAAGTTACTTCATCTATTTTAGAATCTTCAATTTTAGTTTTAGAAGAAGTAGATGCCTCTTGACTAACTTTAAGTTTTCTTTGTGCCTTTTCTTCTTTAGTCTTTAAAGTGGCTGAGGCAACCCTATTAGCTTCCACCTCTATAACACTAGTTTGCATGTCTTCTAGAGTCCTTGAAGTTCTTTCTCTTAACATTACAACAAAATCATTTCAAAAGACTTTGAAAACCTAGATTTAGCTGCCACTATAGGTGGTTTGCAATTAGGGGGCATCTTATGATAAAGTTTGTTGAACCTTTTGATAAATTCAGAGATCGGTTCACAGAACTTTCTTTTGAGTTCTTCAAATTCAGTCAAAAAGTAAAGAGCATCTTTTTTCACCCCCCATTGATTTTTGAATATATTTTTTAATTCTTCCCAGTGTCTGATGGAATTTGCAAGTAACTGCCTAAACCAAGTCCTCACATTTCCCTTAAGAGACTGAACAAACAACCTCATGTAAACATTTTCTTGTTCTATGTTCATGTTATCTACAAAGTTTAGAAATGCTTGAAGATGATCCTAAGCTGAGGGACTGGTTTCTCCATTATATATAGGAAGGTGCTTTAAATACCCATTAGGGAAAGCATCAAGGACTAGCGGTAAAACTAAAGTTGCATATCTTGTCTGTACAATGGGTTGAAATGCCATAGTAGAAGATGATGAATGAGATGTTTGTGAAGATGATGATAAGGAAGAGGGAGATGGTGAAAGAGGGGGAGAATTAATATGTGGGGGTGAAGAAGGAGGAGATAAAGAAGGTGGATACTTCCTGAATGATTTTAAAGGAGTTTTAATAATCAAATTGTGGACCTGAGAATGAATATACTCTCTAGTTTCAAAGAGTGGATTTGAATATATAGCAAAGGTCCCTTCAGGTTGTTTAGAAGTAGAAGATTCTGGTGGTTCAGAGGTGGAATGAAATGAATAAGATGTGGGGGATATAAAGTCTGTATGTTTGTATTCAGGTAAATGAACACCCAGGTCAGACTCAGATTTAGGTGATCCCGGTGGAAGTGGGGGTTCTAGATGAGATTCAAGTGAATGAATAAGGAAAGCTGATTTGAAATCAACTTCCTATCGAAGAGTTCAACAACCCTTGGTGATAAGTGAGTGTACTCTGGATTGGATGGAATGTTACGATAGGGATCAAATTGTAATATATCTTTAGACTACAAGGCTGAAGTAGAAGAAGATGGTTGATGTCTTCTTCTAGAATTGGCCTTTCTCACAAGTCTTTCTAGATCTGACAGAGGACTAACTGTGTCAGATTAAGAATGGGATCTAGTGTGTCTAAAAGGTGCCAGTGTGGTACAATGGAGTCACCAGGTGAAGGATTTTGACCTATCTAGACCTTGAATCACCTTAAAGGAATAGGAATAATATCGTTGACCCATGAAAACTTAGTAAAATTCCTATCCCTGACAACGACGCCAGATTGATGTGGTGTCTCTCAGATGATAGTAGTCATTTATCATGCCAGGGCATCTAAGATGTTTGTTTTGGTGGTTTTGTTTTAACTTGGAGGACCAATGTATGAAATAGATTTAAAACAGTGATGCCTAACCTTTTGAATAGTATTAATATTTAAACAAAGCTTTGCTATTAAAATTCACACAATGATATAGCTTTTATGGTGGTGATCAGAAATAGAGAGATGATATGACTATCACATTCTTCAAATTGAAAATTAAATAATCATGAGTAAGAAAACCTTTAAACTATGTTCATAAGGTTTAACAAAATATGCTTAAGCTTACAAAAGATGGCGATGATTTTATGATTTAGAGGGAATTAATAAAACAAATAGTTTATATAATTCATTCTCTTTATAGATGATCACTTCAGAAGCTTATAGGAATAAATTCAAACACAATTACTCCTACCTGGGTATCTTTGTAAAACATAAGAATATGAAGAAAACATCGTGAAATAAAACTGGAAAAACTTACAGTAAAAACGAAATTGTATGAATCAGAATTCAGAATCCTTTGCTTTTGTATTAATGATTCAGAAAAGTCAAGTACATTTATTGTTTAGAAATTCTTCTTCAAGGGTGCAACCTTTAATAACTCGTGAAAGAGAGTTATTTATACAATCTTAGAACTAAGAAAATATCTTAAACTATTTTACAAAAATAGATAAATACAAAATAAGGAATATAAACTGATAGTCTATTTGTCACTATTTTGGTGCTGAGCTATTGATGACTATTGTAGGAAAAACTGAGAACTATTGAACTGGTGATGACTGTTCTTGAAAATAATGAATCCTCTTTGATCACCCTTTTATTCAAGTAAATCAGTTAAGTCTTCCCAGTGTTTCTTATCTGGGATAGATAACTTAGTTACCCTTCTATAAACTTCATCCATCTCTGTATACTTAATAAAAGTTTTTACTGGAAATATATGCCTGACTTCATTTAGAATGAAAAAGGAATATCTAAGTGCATTCAGCACAACCCTTGGTGTTGATGCACCTCTTATGTTTGAAACTGAAGCTGCACTGGTGCCTACCTCTGTAAGCTTCCGAACATAATCTTCAATGGGCATTAACTTGTCATTTATCACAAGCATAGAGGGCAAACCCTTGCTGGTCAAGGGTTCTAACCTACTAAAAATTATTTGAACTATGATATTAACATTGTTGCATTTTTCCTCCAACTGAAGGATGAGGTTTTTCTTGGTAATGATCTGCTTCACTTCTAGTATAGTTGATGTCCTGTCGTTTATACCCAATTCTTCAAGCTCATAGCTGTCTTTAGAATTCAGGAACTTGATTATTTCAGAAGCAATTTCTGGCATGTCCTCAAGTTCTTTAGAAGTTGTTTCAACAACTTCTTGAGCTTTCTCCAACAGGTCTTTTTGATTAAAGATTATCTTGATATAGGGCTATATATCTTTGACTGATTCAGTAATTTCTTCCCGTAGAATCTCCTTTGCCAAACCTAGTTTGTTCCCAAGGTAAGACTCTTTGATTTCCTTTTGCAAAACTTCAATTTGACTTTTTGTCCTCTGTAGCTTGGTTGCATGGGAACTGCTGCAACTGACTTCATTTGTTTTAACTCTTTCAGTTCATCCTGCAACTTCTTAATTTCAACTGTTTGAATGGACAAATTCTAAATAGCTTCTGCAAGTTGTTCAACTCCTTCTGTTATACCTGTAGTTGGTGTTGTGCCTTTAGTAGAAACTCTAGTTCTAGAGACTGCTAAAAGAGGAACCACATCCATTGGAATTTGGGTCCTTTTCACAACTTCCTCTTTCTCTTTGACCAAATTTTCCATTTGCTCCTCCATCTATTTTATTTGCAGAGTTTGTTCCATGATGAGCTTCATCATGTTTAATTTCTGAGTCTTGGTTTTGGTAATCTCCTTGGTCATTGGGTCCTTAGAAGCTGGCAGTTTGAGCTGCTTCCTTAATACTGAGAGCTCAACATTTTTCTCCTTGACAAGTTCTTCTGCTGCATTTATGTTTGAGGGGTCATATCCCATCTTCAGCACCTGATCTTCCAAGGATTTGATCTTGGTGTCCTTTGCCAGTGAAGAAACTCTTTCCAACTTGAGGTGTGACTGTGTATTGGCCAAGGTGACCTACAGCTTTGATAAAATCATGGCAGTATGAGTTAAAGTGGAAGAAATCATCTGACCAGTTTGTTTGTGCATCTCAATTTGATCAATTGGATGCACATCTTTTACATTAAACGCAAATGAGGATTTATTCTGATAATGTGCATGTGTCCTTGGCTGTGGAATTTGAGCTTACAGGAAATCCATCTGTGTTTTTCCCTTCTCATAGTAAAAGACTGAAAGAAGTCTGGCTTGAGAGCTGGAGGAATGTTTCTAGAATTGGGTATAGGTGTTCAATTTTAATTCTTCATTCTTCTTTTTAATCTCACTGAAAACATGAAATATGTCCTCCTCCTTGTCCTTTTGAATGCTTCCACTGGTCTGAATTACCTGTTGTTCCTGAGAAGTAGTGGAATGAGTTCGAGACTGGGTAGACTGTCCACCAAACTGTGTATAGAGCAAAGTCTCTCCAAGTCCATCAAATGTTGTTTTCTGAGACTCATTTGTTGCACCAACAATCACAGAGATCCTAGGTCTCTTCTTTCTATGAAAAAACCTAAAGCCTTGGCTTGATGCTTTAGTTGTAGGGGATGATTGTTCTTCCCTTCCACGTTTAGTTGTCTTTTCCTGTGCAAGTGGAGTTTGTACATTTGAAGTAGAAACTACCTGCTCTTCAGCGTCTTGAAGAGTGTTCTCTTTCCATTCCAACTGATTTTTGTACTGCTCTATTTTAGGTCTGGTTGTGTGGTGATATGCAACAAAATTATTTTCAACCCTGAGTTTAGAAATCGCTCCCATTGGGTCATAAGTCCAAGTGAAATTGAGACCAAACTTCATTCATTTAATAACATGTCTGCTTCTTCTCCTGCTGCTCTAGTGTTGCAGATGAATGGACCGACTTGAGCTTTTAGCTTGAATTGTGATTTCTTCTTTGTAGCCACAAAGTGTACTTAATTTGCATTTAACCTCTGCCTAACATATTCCAATGCAAAGATTCTGATTTGGAGGTGCTTGGGAAGTTTGTAGGGTGGAAGCTCACAACCATAAACCTTGATTTCTGTATAGTTTTGGTAAAGATACCAATCTCCTGTTGTGGCTTTATCAACTAGCTGTAACACTTTCACAATTTCATCACTAATTCTTGGTACTGGAGTGCTGCTCATAAGACTAATAGCTGGATGAATAAACAATTCTATGAACTATTTATTGTAAATTCTTCCTTCTCCTTCATTCCCAATGAAGTCCAAAAGATCACTGATTATTGATTGCCTTCCTCATCTAGCTTCTGTAAGGTGAATGGAAATTTGTCTCCCTGAAAATATATAAAAAGGTATACAAGTACTGAAGCATACTTGAATACTTCTTTAGTGTTAAACTAGACAAATTTCTCATGTATGGTTTCAGCTAGGAATTGGCTAAAGTTATAGAGAGTAGTGGGTTTGGAATCAACAGAAAAGATTGACAAGAAACCTAGGATGGCTTCATTAACATATTGATCAGAATTGTAACCAAGTAGATAGGACAAAATAATCGTGATTTGCTTGGTTTTGTCAGGGAATATGGATGAATCATAGGGATGGTTTCTTTTAGGCATAGGACTATCTATAGCTAGGAAAAGTTCAAGAGTTTGGGATCTTTTAGTAAAATCTAGCTTTTGATAAGCTTCTATCAGGATTTCATGAGAAAAAGGATGGGTTAGTGTAATAGTTGGGGTTTGCAACATCTTTTCAATGGACTCAGCATTGATGAAACAAAGGATTTCTCCTGTGGGTGAAATTATTGCTCTTTGAGTGGGATCATAGGATTCATGGCATTTCCTGACAAATTGAGGTGCTCTGTGTATTTGAGGGAAAATGTAGTGTGGAAGATGGGAGTCCCAAAGTCCCATTTCATATGTCTGGTCAATTAATTGATCCGCCATTTAGCAGTAAATTTCATATAAATCAAATTGAGAGGAAGACTCAATGATTTTACAGTCTCTGTCGAACAAGGGAGTATGATGGAAGTCACTTGTGGATGAATAAGAGGATTTGGGATTTCTGCAATTTCTTTTTCCTTAGGAGGCATCTTGTTAAGTGAATTACAGGTTGAAAGTGACAGAAATGGAAGAAATCGGTGTGAAACACAGTGAAAAAAGAAAAACAGTATAACTGAAAGTAGATAGGTGGACCTGGATGTCGGATTGGTTTCGAATAGAATGACGAATTCGGTTGAATGATGAGTCTATCGTTTAGGTTGTAAGCACGAAATCTCCAGTGATTATTGAGTTTCAGAATTATACTATTTAACAGTTTAAATGAAGGAACATGGCTTATAATGAACAAAAATGAAGCGAGGTTGTTTTTAATGAACGGCTAAATCTTCATTAATTATCAACCATGATTGATAAACGAGTCTATGGGGCATAAATTTGTTGGAGTTGCGAATTAAATGAATAACGGATAGGCGACAGTTGATTGAACGGTGGAAGTGAGATGGAGCGGACATGGAGAGTGACGTTGGGGTGACAGTAAATGGTCAAATGTAAACTGCGTTCGGGAGGAACTTCAGGTGGTAAGTTGTTTCGGGATTTTAAGTCCCAAATGACTGGAATGAGGGAAAAGAAGTTTAAGATGGTGGTTTCCAAAACTACCCACTTTGGACCCCCCCCGCCGATAATGTTTGGACGACAAATGAAGGCCGAGGAGTGATGTGGGCCATTGGATCTCGTGGGAGTGTGCATGATGTAAGGTAAGATTAAAGGGATTTAGCAACGCGAGGTGAAAAGTAATGGAGGGGTCAAGATTTTATGGCGGATGTGACAATTGAGGGTTATGGGCGAATAAATGGATGAATGAAGTTAGGATATTTACAAAATGACATTGGTGCTTAGAATTTATGGTTAATTAAAACCCATCACTGCATGCACACATTTCCAATTTTATAGCTTAGGATAAAATCCTTTCATGCTCCAAGTATATCTCATATGTCTACCTACCCTTTACTCTCCTAACATTTTCACTTATTTCTCCGAGTGCATTTAGACTAGCAACTCAACATTTCCTTTTAAAGACTAATCTACTTCTATCCCTTATTTCCTCCATTGGCTCAGATTAAACTGTTGAGCCAATTTTATTTGCTACCTATTGACAAATAATTTAAATAAAATCCAATTATGATTAAATTGTACAATTGGATTGTATAAACTGTGTGCCATTTAAACAATCTGCTCACAACTTTTATTTGCAAAACTAAAGTGGATTTAGAGTAGTGGCATTTGGATTTGCAACACTTTTCAGAGTATTATTTTTTCTTTTATTTCTAACCTAACATTTCATTTTTGCCTTCATTTTTTAGGGCATCTATTTTAACATTTTATTTGATATGGACTTATTTATTAAATATCCCTAAAAAAATTTCATTTAATATTATTTTTGTCCATACCCTAACTTAACATTTTCTGAAATATATTTTCAATTTTTGACTAATTGATACTAACTTACCAAAACCAAAAAAAGCTACAACATCACTCCAACTAGGGACTGCTTTCTCTTGTAGAATGTAGAGAACTTGCAGATCCATGTGCCTTCTCCTCGGGCTATGGAGTCTTTGTTGTAAAAATTCACACTAATAGTTTGAAAAATAAGAGTATTGAATATCATGTTTGAGAAACCTTCCATTAACATGATAAGTGGAATATAATCCCTCAAGGTTTTGTAGCACAAAAGTGTTGTTTTCCTTTACTTTAGCAATAGCTAAAGGTCCAAACCATAGATTGTCAAATTTGCCATGTTTTCCCTTGTCTTCTCTTCTGGAATTCCATCTTAGAACTAGATCAACCTCCTTGAAGTACCTTTCCCTTGCTTTTCTATCAAACAGGCTTTTCATTTTATTTTGATATTTTTTCAATTTGTATTGAACTTCATCTTTGTTTTCATTTAGTTCAATAATCTAATTTATTCTTCTTGGAAAATGTTCAGGTTCATCAATTGAATCTTGCAAAAACTTTAAAACAGGGAAGACCAAGTTGGTAGGAAAGATTGCATCTTTCCCATAGACTAACTGAAAAAGAGGTTTTCTAATAGATCTCTTTGGAGTAATTCTGTTTTCCCATACTGCATAAATTAGATGAGAGTCCCAACTCTTTTTATGATCTCTAAAATCTTTTTGATTACCTTTATCAGACTTTTATTGGATGATTCTGCAAGACCATTACCTTGAGGATAATATGGGGTTGAATGATATAACAAAATCTGATATTTTCGGCAAAACTCAATCATTTTAACACTGGAAAATGATGTGGCATTGTCAGTAACAATCTGGGTTGGGCAACCAAATCTCGACAAAATATTTTCTTCAATGAATTTGTTTACTACATAATCAGTAGCATTTCTTATTGGAATTGCTTCCACCCATTTGGTACAGGAGTCTGTTGTAGTGAGAATCCATCTATGCTGATTGCTTGAAGTGGGATGAATTTCTCCAATAAAATCTAGTCCCCATTGGAGAAAAGGTGCTGAGACTATTGCTGGGATTAGTGGAAGAGCTGCTAGTTTTTGCTTACTAGCAAACGTCTAAAAAGGAACACAACTTTTGACCTTTTCTCCTACTTGTAAGAACAATGTGGGCCAATAAAATCTCGCCCTTAATATCTTATATGTTGTTGCTCTCCAAGCATAATGTCCTCCACAAAATCCTGTATGAAACTGATCAATGATTCTTTCAGTCTCTGGTTCTGTTAAACATAATAACAAAATATTTAGTGGGTTCTTCTAGTATAGATTTGCATTTATGATACAATACTTGATTGCTTTCAATTTGAGATATTTACATTGACTTTTGGAAAATGATGCTGGATATTCAAAATGGATCAAGAAATTTACAATATCTTGATACCAATTTGAAGAAAGAAATTTCTCATCAATGTGTAGAGAAATGGTCTGATTTGAAGGTAAAGGTTCTTGTGAATTCTTTTCTTCAGGATGGTGAGGAGGTTCTTGTGGATTTTTTTCTTCAGGATGGTGAGGGGGTTCTTGTGGATTCTCCTTATCTGAACTTTGAGCATGTTCTTGTGGACTCTCCCCTTGTATTTCCAAAACAGAGTTGATACCCAACACTTTACAATTGGATTCAACTAGAAGCTTAGCTATTCCCTGACCCTTAACTAGCTTTGTGGTTTTGATAGTTAGATCAAACTCCAATATTTGAGTGATCAATACACCTCTGTTCCCATCTGTGTTTGGTTGTATGAAAACAATTTTTACAACATTATTAGGAACATAAGTAGTAATGGGTGAATGTAGGGCATACATCCTGAATGATTTCAACGCTTGTATAAGGGCATAATTTTGGTTCCGAATTATGCCATACTTAAGCTCTGCATCTCTCATAACCTTACTGAAAAAGGCTATAGGTTGGTCATGGGAATCTTCATTCTTTTGTAATAAAACAACAACAAGGTTGTTTCAGAGGCAAATGAAAATATACTGAATGGTTAAGTATAATCAGGACTAGCCAAGGTTGGGGCTTCATATATATCCTTTTTGATTTGGTCAAATGCATACCTAGAAGAGACAATCCATTTAAGTTCATGATCCTTCTAGAGCATATCAATTAAGTCTTTCACAATTTCAACATAATTTGGGATGAACGCCCTTAAAAAATTAATCTTGCCTAGAAAAGCTTGGATCTCCTTCTTATTTCTAGGTAATGATAATGTTTTTCTTGTAGAAACATGTTTGGGATCAATCACCACTCCTTCTTTTGAGATTATATGGCCTATTCTTTGATAGCAAACATAGGATTTTTAGGATTGAGGGAAATCCGAATTTACTACACCTGTCAAAAACCTCATCAAGTGCTTTAGATGTTCCTGATCATAATTAGAAAAAATAGTTATGTCATCAAGATAAATGACTACAATTTTGTTTACCAGTCTGATGAGCCCCACAAATGGATAATTATATGGGCTCATTCAGCCTCCTAATTCGACTTAATCCACCATTCTCATTAGTTTATTACATGTTTTTCATTATATTTATGCTAATACAGTGAATTGGGTTAGTCATTATGCCAACAAGTCTAATGGGTGCTTTGTGTAGTTTTTTGGTCAATTTTGAGACAAAATCAAAGGTTTTAATGAGCACTTGGCAGCCAAATTCGTGGAAGAACAAGGAAGAGGATTTGTAGGAAGGTGTACCCTTTATTTATGGGCCCTTACCTCAAATTCTCCACCATCAGCTCAGAGTTCAAGGGCTACCACATCAATTATCACAAGGGCAGCCAAGCAAGGGCTAGTAAAGTTGCTGTTAACTACAAGTTTTGGCAGCCGAGTTCCTAATGTTTAGGAGGGTTGTTGGGGTCCTCGATTTGTATAAACAAGAGGGCTTAGGGCCTCATTTGGGTTGGCAGAAGTTAGCTAGTTGGCAGTTCGATTTTAGTCATTTTTTTAGGTAGTAAGTTAGCTCTGCATTTCAGCACATTTTCAAGCTTTTCCTTGTGGACAGTTTTTGGAATATAACTATTCTTTCGATCAATAAAGATGAATCTAGCTTTGCACCAGCTCTAATCTTTCTTAGGAGGCTGTAGCTCTTGGGGTTGGGCCCAACCCAAGTGCCCAGTACCTCCTTTGTTTACTTTTATGTGTCTTTGTTGCATTCTTAGAATAAAATCTGTTATTTAGATAACAATCTTGTTTGGTCATTTAGTTCATTTTTGCTGATAGAAATAGTTTCTCATATTTTAAGTTGATTTAATAGGTTGGTAATAGAAAAGATCTTCAAAAAAGGCCATCAAGAAACCCTTGATCTCACCTCTCCCTCCTTGGGACCATGAGCTGAGACCAAGGTGTCCTTGCTGCCACAAAACACTGTTTTTTCTTCCTCATGCAATTTCTAGTGTTAGATTCTTAGTTGTAAAAGTTGGTACCAGTTCTGATTTCATACTTAGATCCATTATTTCTTGGTTTCCCAAGTTGTTTACATGATTTTCTGCCAATAAACTGCTGTGCATCATGCTTATGGTTTCTGGGTCAAATTAGGTTAAAGTAGTTAGATCTTTGGTTTGCATAGTCTTTGTTTGATCAATTTTAGGAAATAGCGTGCAGAGTACCTGTGATACCTCCTCATCTATCCTTACCCCATCCATGCAACTTGCTTCATCCTCTAACTCAGATTCTTGCCTTTCATTTGCCACATTCTCTCACTTTGCCCTAATTTCTACATCCTTGTGCATCATTGCTCCCTCCATCCTCAAACAAATCCAATCGCTCCTTAGCCTCATTCACCAGGTCCTAGACCCCTTAACATCCTTATCCAACCTCCATTTCCACTTTCCCACCATTTTTCCTCCATCAACCCTCCAAAATCCTCTTTTCGGAACATCCCATAGAAAATTATAGAACATCCTGTAGAACCCCTGCAGACTTCCTGTAGAAGCTCACGAAAACGGTTTCTTGATATCCAAACACTGTGAAACTCTCTGGAAGGGTGCTAGGGACCCCTTAGGCCCTCTTCTCACCTTCCCAGCCTCCTTCAAGCGCCTTGCCAGTTCCATTCCTCACCTCGCCTCTGCACAGTCAACAACAGTTAAAGCACATGCACAAT
The DNA here is from genome assembly GCA_000404065.3 of Pinus taeda. NCBI lineage: Eukaryota > Viridiplantae > Streptophyta > Pinopsida > Pinales > Pinaceae > Pinus > Pinus taeda. The sequence continues at coordinate 57,310 of APFE031456015.1, forward strand.
AATTTTGCGAACTTACTCAAAAATACAAAAAGATGTTTTTTGCAGATGTTACTGTAGAAGTAACTTAGACACATGCATTTTATCTTCCTAGAAGTTAATGCCATCTCTTTCAGTAGCTTTCATCCTCTTTCTTGCATCAGTAGGGCTAGCTGGTAAAATTAGGGTTTGCTAGGGTTTGCATTTCCTTTCAGCTTTTCAATTTTTTTCTGCAAGTAGATTAACATCCTTTGAGTTAGCTTTCATCCATCAGTTAAAAATATTCTTCTAAGAGCTCATAGAAGTTGGCTTAAGCTCCAAGCGGACTTATGTTAGCTGACCAAGTGACAGCTGCGGCAAGAGCTAGTACTTGTGCATACAGGACCGTTGCTTCCAAGTTTGTTACGAACTACCAAGTTGATAAAAGTAAAGAAGGGAGTCCCAGGAGTTGCAACATTATTGCTGCAATACTGGAGCCTACCATCTTTTTGGCACCGTTACCGGGGAAGCATCAAAGTATTGGTGATTGCTTCTTTTCTTCTATTTTCCACTACAACCTTCTACTAAGTAGTTTACTTCATTTCCATTCTGCAATTTTATTTCCGCAAAAGTAGATTAGACATTTCCTGCTTTCATTTCATTTCAACAAGCGTAGATTAGATATTTCCCGCTTTCATAGATTAGCATTTCAATTATGCAATTTCAATTCTGTAACGTAGATTAGCATTTCAATTCCGCAATTTCCATTCTGCAAGCGTAGCTTAACATTTCATTCCTGCAATTTCATTTGAGAAAAATAGATTAGTCCTTTCCTGCTTTCATTTCAATTTCGCATTTTCATTTCAGCAAGATAGTTAGTTGCAGTTCAATCTATTTTAGTTTTGCAGGTACAAGCAGAAAAAGCAAAAGCAACCAAAAATCTTTCCATTTCATGCCTCATAGGAACAGAGATAAAACTGGAAAATTCCTACCCAACACCCCCACCACGTCACTGAGTCAACCTTCTCTCTTCTTTGGTAACAGTGATCCTGAAGAACCTATAGGTGAACCTCCAGAGATATACGAAGATCCTATAATAGAAGAAGAGCTAGAGAACATTCCGTCTGAGGCCATGGCTGAAAACAGAAACGGTAGAAGAGAAGATGAGAGAATAGAAGGTGCCTTCCCTATCCGAGAGACCAATGGGGACATGAAAATGAAAAACATAAGTCCCTCAGCCTTACCTCACTTCCATGGATTGACTACTAAAGACCCTGATACCTTCCTGTTTGAGTTTGTTGTCCTTTGTCGAACTTATGACTATGCTAAGGACGAGCAAAAGCTGAAACTTTTTCCTTCTACCCTCAAGGATGCAACACTATGCTGGTTCATGGGGTTACCTGGAAACAATATCACCACTTGGGCTCAGATGCAGCAAGCCTTTAACAAGAAATATTGGGACTACTATAGGTCCAAGGAAACAAAGGGAGAGATCTTTCGAATGACCATGGGAAGTGATGAGTCTTTAGAAGATTACGAGGAAAGGTTCCAACTTAGTTATAAACAGGCCAGGTGTACACTTGACCCTGAATCTCTAAAGTTGGTTCTACTCCGAGGAGTCCCTGAAGACCTTCTAGATGCCCTTCACATGCTAGCTGGAAGGGACATCTACCAACTAACTTATGAGGACATAAAGACTGAGTTTAGAAACCATTCTAGGGCAGCCCGGAAAAGAGGTAGGGGGAATCCACTATCAGCTAGTACCACCTTCTCCAAGCATGAGTTTGCTAATCAGATGGAAGACCTCAAAAGTGAGATGAGACAGACCATTGCCATGCAACTTGATGCCTTCCGAATTCAACAAAAGAAAGAAGAAGTTGAGAGGGCTTTGGCCATTTTTTGTCCCAGATGTACGAGGAAGCACCCTAAGAACGAGTGTCCATTGCACTTAGTAGAGGTGTGTTTCGTTTGTGAGGAAGACCACCCCACCAACCAATGCCCAACCTTGCCCGGATTTAAAGCCATGTACCTGGGGACTGAGGCGACTACTGAACCTCTCTACTTCCTCAACGAAAGGAGGCCACATGGGCCTAGACCTTACCAGCAGGGGATGCAAGGGACAGTCCAAGCTTATTATAACCCCAACCAGTCTACTCATATACCTTCTTGGGGCCCCCCTGCTCATCCTTCCTGGTCCTCACCTCCTCTGTGGTCATATCCATCTCAATACCATACTCAACCTGCTGCTCATTCGTTTCACTCTCATGTCCAACCACAACCTCAGTGGAATGCACCTCAACCGGGGTGGAGGCCCCAATACAACTCTCCTCCCACCATTCTGCCTCCACCACCAGCTCAACCACAACCATTACCTCCTGCTCCTCCAAGACAACCCCATATGCCTGCTCAACCGAACCCGAACCCCAACAACAGAAAGGCCCAGCAGGTATATATTGGGGAGACAACATGCCCTACCTATGCTATGGAGATCCAAGAGATCAACCTACGATCTGGGAAGGTCCTTCCATAACGCCAACCTCCTTCCCTAGAGGAGGAGGAAGAGAAACATGAAAGTGAACCCAAAGCCATTCCACCCTTTCCTGAGCAACTAACAGTAACCACGCTACCAAACCAGAGGAGACTGAACTTCTGGGAGAACTCAAGCAGTTGTGTGTGAAAATACCACTTCTCCAGGCCACAAAAGATGTACCAATATACAACAAATTGATCAAGGAGAAGTGTTTCAGGCACCCAGGCAGGCGCAAGAGAGATGCCCTGACTATCAATGTCATAGGACAACTGTCTGATCTGATGTTGGGGCAAGTAATCTGTCCAAAATATTTGGACCCTGGGAGTCCTGTAGTTGATGTCCACATCAATGGCACCATAGTCCCCCATACCTTGAATGATCTAGGGGCTGCCATTAATGTGATGACCAAGGACACTATGCTTAAACTCAACCTTCAGAGTTCCCTAAGGAAGACCTCGACAGTACTGCAGTTAGTAGACCGCTCCACCGTGACTCCCGAAGGGATTGTGGAAGATGTCCTAGTCTCTGTTGACTCTTGGGAGTACCCTGCAGACTTCATGGTCCTTCAGCCAAAGGAAAAACTCACTAGATACCCCCTCATTTTGGGAAGGCCTTGGTTAGCTACTGCGGATGCTTACATCAGTTGTCGAGCTGGAAGCATGACCTTCAAGAATGGGCCTATGTCCAAGCAGCTAGTCCTATACCCTCCTGCCCAACCTCTACTAGAACATGACTTACCTCTCTGGTTAGAAGAGGGGGATGAGGACGAGGTCTACTCTGCACCATTGTGCACAGTAGAAACCAGCATGGGAGGTCCTCAAACTGAGGATGACTTGATTGAGAACTTGATTCAAAATCCACCTCCCAGTGCACTGTCCTTAGAAGAGTTGGTAGAAGATACCCAAGGCAGCGCTTTAGTGGACCTCTGTGTGACTGATCCAACCTCTTCCTGAGTTAAGAATGTGGAATTTGGCCCTGAAAGAACTTTAAAGATCAACTCCTCCCTATCTCCCTCTCAGGAAAAAGAGCTATGTAGCCTGTTGAACTGCCATTTGGAGGCTTTTGCCTGGAGCTATAAGGAAATGAAAGGAGTCCATCCTTCGGTCTGTACCCATCATATTTACATTAAAGAGGATTGTAAACTAGTCAGGCAGCCCCAGAGGAGAATGAATCCAGCCCTTAAAGACATTGTCAAAGAGGAATTGCAAAAGTTATTGGATGCAGGATTCATCTACCCCATCTCAGATAGTGAGTGGGTTTCACCTCTAGTGCTTGTGCCCAAGAATAACAGGAAGTGGGGAATCTGTGTAGATTACCGAGAACTTAACAAAGCCACCAAGAAAGACCATTTCCCTTTTCCTTTCATAGATCAAGTGTTGGATGGACTAGCAGGGAAGAATTTCTTCTCTTTCCTAGATAGGTTCAGTGGGTATAATCAGATCCAAATCAGCCCGGAGGACCAAGATAAGACCACCTTCACTTGTCCATGGGGTACCTTTGCCTACCGATTCCTTCCCTTTGGGCTATGCAATGCTCCTGCCACATTCCAGAGAGCAGTATTGAGCATATTTGCTGAGCTGGTTCATGATTCAGTGGAAATCTATATGGATGACTTTACTCCTTATGGGTCTAACAAGAAGCCTTGTCCAACCTAGGAAAAGTTTTAAATAAGTGCATTGAGATGAACCTCTCCCTCAGTCCTGAAAAATGTGAATTCCTGATGACTGAAGGGACCGTGTTAGGTCATACCATTTCTCAGCAAGGATTACAGGTGGATCCTAACAAAATTGCTATCATCCAAAAGGTTCCACCTCCTCAACAGGTGAGAGATGTTCGAAGTTTTCTAGGCTCGTAGGATATTACAGAAGATTCATTAAATATTTCAGTAAGCTAGCCTCACCTTTCTTTGGCCTCTTAGGGAAAGATGTTGAGTTTAAATGGACTGACGACTGTCAAGGGGCTCTGGATGAGTTGAAAGATAAGCTGGTGTCCGCCCCCATCTTGAGAGGTCCAAACTGGGCCCTACCTTTCCACATCCACACTGATGCCTCGAACAAAGCCATAGGGGCCGCCTTAGGACAAGTTGAGGAGAAACTTCCATATGCCATATACTTTTTCAGCAAAAACCTGTCCAAGGCAGAGATGAACTATACCATAACTGAGAAAGAGTTCCTAGTTGTAGTCCATTCCCTAGACAAGTTCAGACACTACATCACTAGTTATCAAACATTTGTACACACTGATCATGCTATGATTAGATACTTAATGAATAAGCCTGATGTAAATGCTCATGTCATTAGATGGTTACTTTTGTTGCAGCAATTTGAGTTGACTATTTTCGATATGCCAGGTAAGGAAAATGTCGTTGTTGACTTCTTGTCTAGATTGGATTTGCCTACAGGTGAAGAAGGAACAGTGGATGACCAGATGCCAGATGAACACCTGTTTGCTATCTCAATACTCTCTCCATTGTTTGCTGATATAGCAAATTATTTGGTCTTAGCACAGTTCCCTCCGCATCTATCCTCAAAGGAGAAGAGCATAATTGTGAGGAAGAGTGCCCCATTCACTTGGATCAGGGGAAACCTGTTCAAACTTGGCCCAGATCAGATCTTGAGGGGTTGTGTTAGGGAGGAGGAAGTCTTTGACATTCTCCTAAACTGTCACGACGGACCTTGTGGAGGCAACTTTGCAGCAAAAAGGACTGCCTTCAAAATTCTACAGGTAGGCTACTATTGGCCTACTCTTCATCAATATGTTAGAAGATACATCAGGCAGTGTGACCAATGTCAGAGGATGGGGAAACTGACCTCAAGGGATGAAATGCCTCTCCAACCTCAAGTGACTTTCGAGCCATTTGAGAAGTGGGGCATGGATTTCGTGGGACCCATCAACCCTCCTTCAAAGCAGAGGTCTTACATCATTGTGTGCACCGACTACCTGAAAAAGTGAGCAGAAACCAAGGCAATCAAAGCAACAACAGAAGAAAAGGTGGCTGAGTTTTTAAGAGAAAATATATTCTACAAGTTTGGCTACCCAAGAGAGTTAGTCACCGATCAAGGAATTCAATTCACCTCCAACCTGATTGAAGATTTGCTCGTTCATCACAAGATCAAGCACAGGACTTCCACCCCATATCATCCCCAAGCAAATGGGCAGGTGGAAGTCACTAATAGAGTGTTGGAAGGGATTTTGACTAAAGTGGTGAGCAGCAGCAGAAAGGATTGGGTAGATCGCCTGGTTGAGGCCACCTGGGCCTACAACACCACTTGGAAGACTACAACAGGTTTCACACCTTATGAGCTGGTCTACGGGAAGAAAGCTTTGTTGTCAATAGAGTTCGAGCACAACACATCGAGGGTGGCAGCTCAGCTGGACCTAGATCTCAGCCATGCTCAATGTGAAAGATTATTGCAGCTTAATGGATTAGATGAACATAGAATGCAGGCCCTCCTCCACTCAGAATTAGTTCAACTCCAAAGGAAGATATGGCATGACTGGCACCTTAATGAAAAGCAATTCCAGTCGGGAGATTAGGCGCTGCTGTATGACTCAAGATACAAGGATTTCAATGGAAAGCTGAGGACAAGATCATTAGGACCATATATAATGGAGAAATGTAATGACAATGGTTCAGCCCTTATCAGGACCATTGACGAAGAAGCCATCCCCATGCTTTTCAATGGGCATCGATTGAAAATCTACAAGAAACCCCTTTCGAGGCAGGAGTTCATTGAAACTGTGGAAAAATCAGTGCTGGTAGTAGAGCAGGGTTCTGCCTCTATTCCGGCCACACCTTGATCATCAAAAAGAAAAAAGAAAAAAAAAAGGGGGAAATAAAAAAATCCTTGGGTGAAAACCTCATGGAGGTGCCCCAGCTGCCTCTCAAAAAATAAAGAAATGGAATAAAAAAGATCCTTGGGCGAAAACCTCTCTGAGGCACCCAAGGTAGATAGTGAAGGTGAAAACCTCCTAGAGGCACCCCTACTATCTCTCAGAAAAAAAGAAAAAAAAAAAGAAAAAGTAAAACTAACAGGTCTAATCTCTGGAATTATTGCAGGTTGCAGGGAATACAATGCAGATAAAGAGGGTCATGCAAAACGAGGACAGGGGTCCGTACCAAGCTACCAGATATCCTTACAGACACTACCTCCATAGGCACTCACTTTTCCCAAGATTTGAATACATTCGGGTCGAGATTCAACCTCCTACAAGAAGTTCTAAGCTTTCTACAGGAAGTTTTGGGGCTTTCTACAGGAAGTTCTGCATTTCTACAGGAAACATCCTGTAGAGCCTTCGGGTAGGCCAAAATCAATTCTGGAAAGGGATTTAAAGCTTGAAGTCTATTGATGAGGCCTACAGCCACCCCTCTCTTCTATCCATCACCTATTTCATCTCTTTCCATTGCCAGTGCAACAATCTGGTTATGTATTCCTGCATAGTCATACAAGGAGTTCTGTTTTCCTCAGATTGAAATTTTTTTCCCAAGTGACAAATCAAGCAAACAAAGGCTTGTACACTCTACATGTTAAAGCTCCATCAGGACCCTTCATCCACGAATACAACCTTGCCCGTTTCAGCATGCATCCCAAGAGGAGAAGTAGCTACAGGATGTCCTACAGGAATCCTGTAACAGCTGATCCGTCTGGAGCACATACTATGGAGTCAATAGCAGCTGACATTGACACAAGGGACATGTAACAAGCTCCGCTCGAACGTGAACACCTCCTCAATAGCTGAAATCAGACGAATCCTTTGCATGCAGCATTTACAACCAGAGGATCGAGTCCCGAAGCCGTGCATACAGCATCAGCCAATGAAAGGAGGAGTTCCATCGCCTGTGCACGAAGCAGCAGTGAGAAAAGCCATCGTTACACATCCTGAAGCCTGCAGAACACGTCCACGGCCACACATGTAAGTGTTTAACCTTATTCGTCAAATTGCATAGGCTATACTCTAAAAACAGCATGTTTGTGAAATGGTGTGGATTGAACGAATTCGGTGGCCAGTCAACTGGCCACCCACAGTCAGTTGAAAGGCCTCATGGGATCCGAACGAGCTCGGTTAAGCCAAAGAGACGTGCAGCCGACACGTGGGAAGTGTCCAGTTGGGGAGAATCGGTGGATTGGCAGTAATGGCGGTGGTTAATGGCAGAGAAAGGAAATGGAGGTCAGAGACACGCCGAGGAATGATGGCCATGACGTTGGCTAACGAATCGGCCTGGACACCTCACCCCCTCACCAGGAATTGCGTCGTAATTCGAAATTGCTCGGCCGAAGAACTCACGATGAACCGCTATCATTTACACTTGCAACCGTTTCCAGCAAAGTACGCATCCTCCTCCTCTGTAATTTGTTAGCCCGAGCTTCTCATCCTGTTTCAAAATCCTCTCGCATCCCAGATTCATTCAGAAGCGCCATGACATCCTCCAGTACCTGGCAAAGATCTCTACAGGAAGGAGCTCTACAAGAAACATGGCATAGCCTCCCAGAGTAGAGAAACCTGGACTGTCTGCGTGGAAATTGGAGTTTCGAAGAGAGTTAGGCTCGAAAACACCATTCCCATGCATGATATTTCGAAAGGTGATGAATTAAACTGTCTGGAGTAGGAGTATTAGAAGCAAGTCTACCTGTGGATCAAGAATAGTAGTTTGTCTGTGTGATACACAGAATTTTTCAGTTGGTTCTACGTCAAATTCTCCTCCACGGTTCCTGTTAAGAAATTCCTCCTATAGAAACGATAAACCACTATGAGGGCTAACCTGTGCATGAAGAATGTGACTTTTATGTGGTTGTATGCATGCTGGGGATGAAAATTAAGCTCTGCGCTCTATCTGTGGGAGTCTAATTCCCTTTTGATAGTCGAGTTTTGGGCAGCAACAGCATTATAACTAGGGAATTGGTGCAAAGTGAAATATAAACACCTGAGGGATATTGTCTTCAAAGTTCAAGGGAGGAAACCATAAACAGAATACCCTTTTCTAATAAGAGCACAAGCCAAAATAGAGTACTCTCACCATGCTAGGAGGGTTTATCAGAAAGGAACCCTCGGATTCCAGGAAATTGTGAGAAACCCCGAGGTGGTGGACCTATTCACCCGTGCCAATTGGATGACCTTCTGTGACAGAATTCAAGGTCATGACCATGAGGTAATAGAAGAGTTCTTAATGTCTCTGCAGCCTAAATCCAAGACACTGGCCACTGTAAATTTTAGAGGGTTGACCTTAAAGCTTACCCCACAGCTCATTAGTCGAGTCACTAATCTGCCATTGGGGATACCCTGGAACAAACAGGAGAGGGCATTGGGCCAAAAAGCCAAGAAAGAATTCTTCCTACCAGAGGAACAGTTTTCAAAAGATAAGAATGGGATCCAGAGAGCCAGCCTACACCCTTTTTGGAGCGAGGTCAACCTTCAGATCATGAACTACATTAACTATGAGGGGCGGTTTAGTATTGTTTACGGTTATCACTTCCAGTTGCTAAGTGAACTCAGACATAGGATGGATTTACCCCCAGAACAAAAGTTAAGCATCCCCTATTTCCTCCTACAATCATTAATTGAGTGTGGCACCAAATTGAAGGAAGGGACTCCAGACCAGCTGGCCCATCATGGGCTTATCAAGCTTCTAATGGAAGATGCCCTCCATACCTACATTGTCCCTCTCTCCTGGGAGATTTTTCGCAATATGTCCAAGGATGATGATATCCGAATTCTGGCCGAGGAACTCACTTCATCCAACAGTGAGGAAAGGGAGCACATTGAGGCAGAAGAGAAAGCCAAGGGTAAGGAAACCCAGGATAGACCACCACAGAAAGAACAAGAAGAGAAACAAGAGAAAGGCCAAGCTGTCGAGCCCAAAACTGTGGGTGGAATAAAGGCACAAACACCAAGGGAGAAACGATTGCAAATCAGGGTAGAGAGGACTGAAAAAGTCCAAGAAATTGAGGGCACACCCAAGGCAACCACAGCAAAATTAAAAGAGAAGGCACCCCCAGCCAAGTAGGCCAAAACAGTGAAAATCGTTTCTACAGGAAGTCAGAAAACCGTTTCTACAGGAAGCCAGAAAACAGTCAGCACAGAACTTTCTACAAGAAGTTTGGAAAAAGGGCAACAGAAGGAAAAATCACCTGATATTTTAGCCAAGGAGGCAGCAGCTGTGCTAGCCACCCTAAGCACATCCCCAAAGCAGAAAGGGAAGCGGAAGAGGGAGGCTTCCATGTATTTTAAGGCAAGAAGGAGCATGAGGATAAAGACTGGCAGACCCCAGCCACCGTCAAAAGAACCCATCACAATTATAGACACCCCAACTACACAAAAGGAGAGGTCTCCCTCCAAGGTATCCATCACTTATGAACGGGGGAGCCCGAAGACATCCACCTAGAGCGAAAGATTGAAAATGTTGGACACAAAGGCCTCTCTACAGGATGCTGAGATTGTTCTACAGGAAACACTGGCTAGGCTAAAGGAGACCGAGGAGATGGAAGGTGAGGCAGCTAAATCACCACAGGAGGAAGAAAATGTGGAGAACATTGTGGAACCTAGCCCCCAACCCAACTTGGGCTCCTACTATAACTTCTTGGAGGCCAGAAGAATCATTCCCCAAAAATTCACAGTGCCACTTTTTCTTGCATTAGAAGAAGAGAGAGTGAGGACCCACACTTGGATGAAAATCACTAAGTCCAAGGGGGTGGCAGATATAGGTCCCCTGGAGGAACAACTCAATGAGTCAAAAATAGAATTGGCTATGGTACGAAATGTGGAGAGCTGCCAGCGGGCCAAGCTACAGGAAGAAAATGAGTTGCTTAGACAGCAGCTACAGTTGCAGGGACAGAATAAGGAAGACAGGCCTCACATCTTGGGAGAACAACAACAACAGGAGGAGCCCACAACAGCAAAAGATACCACTGATGAACAGCAGAGAAGGGAAGGGATGCAGGCTGAAATTGAGACACTGAATCGACAGCTACAGGAAAAATAATTGCAAGAAGGCCTGGAGATACAGTCTCTGAAACAACAGGTACAAGAAAAGGAGGCCCAACTGGCTTGCATGGCCAGTTGGGCAATGGAAGCTCGGCAGTGTAGGCAGCCGACCAAATCCTACGCCCTATACCTCAGGGATCAGTGGTTGCAGTTTAAGATCAACACTTTGGCACAGAGAGGTATCACTCCATTCCAAAACCACCAACAATTCATGGCTTTATGTGACAACAGTTCATCAGAGGACAAGGCCACACTATCAGAGTTCTACCTACATAATTTGGCCCTTCCCAACATAAACTTGTGGTACCCCAACACTGCAGTAGGGGACATGCAACTTATGGTCATGGTCTCTTGGCTAAATCATGAAGAAAAGAGAGCAGCAGAGGTCAGAGATGTTATGGACAGGGAACTACAAGAACCACTATTGATTAGATCAGAGCCAGGGGATCCCTCAGCATTAATATCCGCCCACCAGCACTTGGCAAATGACTCTCAGGCCCTACTAGATTACATGGATCGACAAGCTCAAGCCATAGCACATTTTGAGGACATGGAGCAACTGTTGGGGGACAACTGTGTTCATGCTTGCACCCGAAGGTGGAACACATTTTCCCACAGCCTAAAAATTAGAGAATACCACACCCCAACTAGAATGAGGGAAGCCTTGGCACAAGTACCTCTCTACAAAAAGTCCATGCAGAATCTTTAGGCCAACTAGATAGGCCTCAAGTTAAGTCCACCTTTACTTTTGGGGCTGCTGGAAGGAGGCAAAGAAGAGGAGGAACATAGGCAGTGGGAAGAAGTGGAAAGGAAGGCCGGATTCCATGACAGTGAAGAAGATATCACCTCAGAGGCCTGGGACGTGAGGGAGGCGATCAAGGCAATCAAGGATGAGGAGCTGGACGAGTTGCTCGGAGGATGAGCAACTCATTTAGCAGGGGGGTGATGATGAGCCCCGAATTGGGTAACTTATTGGGCTCATTTTTCCTAATTATCCTTGTTCAATCCTCCATTTTTCATAGATTATGCATGTTTTTTTAGTATGTTTATGTTATTTGAACGAATAAGGGTAGTCACTCTGCCAGGGAGGCTAATACATGGTTATTTTAGGTTTTTTGGACAAACTTTGGAGCAAAATCAAGCAATTATGGACCAGGTGACATCCAAGCTTGAGATGAGGATTCGTAGGGGGGTTGTCTCTGGCATTAAATGGCCCTTCCTCGAAATCTCCACCCTCAACTCCAAGCTTAACAGGCCACCAAAACGAATCCTAAACGCAGCCAAGCATCTTTGGGAAGAATGATTGTTTACTAGCAGTTGGAACAGCTGAGTCCCTTGAATGTAGGAGCGCTGTTAGGCCCCTCGTAGTGTATAAATAGGAAGGCCTCAGCCTTTGTAGTTTACTTTTGGAACTGTTGTATTTTTGCACTATAGTGCTGTCATTTTCTCAACTCGTTTTCTTGTAGCTACTGCTGTATAACTTTGTTGTGATGATTATTTTTGGATAATGAAAAGCAGTTCTATTTGGCATCAACTCTGAGTTCTTTATAGGATCCTGTAGCTCTTGGGGTTGGGCCCAACCTAAGAGCCAAGGCCTCCTTTATGTACTTTTATTTGTTTTTTTATGTCTCTGCAAAATAATTTCTATTAAGTAGAATAACATCTTGCTGGTTACATAGGTCATGGTTAATGATTAGATAGGCTTTTCATGTTCTTCAGGGAGTTGCTAGGAAAATAATAGGGGAGATCTTCCAAAAAGGGTCATCAAGCACCTCTGATTTCACCTCTCCCTCAGTGGGATCAGGATCTGGGATCAAGGTGACCTTGCTGCCACCAAAAACACTATCTTTGCTTCCCCATGCAACCATTAGTGTTTGATTTTTGTTTGCAGAAGTTGGTTACATGTTCAGATTCTTGATTGCTTCGTTGCATAGTGGTTATACATGGTTTCATTGCAAGTAAACTTTGGTTCAGTCTCTTTACTGTTAGCTAGATCAGATTAGGTTAGCATAACTAGATCTTTTATTTCTTTCAAGTCTTTGTCGGTTCAGTTGGAAAAACAAATTGCATAGCACCCGTACCATTTCTCTATCTGCCCGTACTCCATCAAACCCATCTTCTCCATCCCCTAACGTGGATTCTTTCCTCACGTTCGCCATTTGCTCACTTTGCCCTAATTCCCCATATCCTTGTGCCACATTGCTCGACTGCCTCTTGGACAAGTCCCACCATCCTTGCCACTCCTCATCTCCATTCCCCAAGCCCTAGACCTCTTCACACACCTAGCTCACCTCCATACCCACTCCTTCATCTTTCTTCCTCCATTCATCCTCCAAAATTCCATTTCTGAACATCCTGTAGAAAATTACATATATCCTGTAGAAATTCCAAAACATCTTGTAGAACCCCTGCAGACTTCTTGTAGAAGCTCACGAATGAGGTTTCTTGATAGCCAAACTCTGTGAAACTCTCTAGAAGGGTTTTAGGGACCCCTTAGTCCCTCTCTGAACCTTCCCGACCTCTTCCAAGCATTCTCTCTCGCCAATCCACCTCTGCACAGTCAAAAACAGTTAAATCGCATGCATGATAATTCTGACAACTTATTCAAAAATACAAAAAGATGGTTCTTTCAGATTTTGCTGTAGACATAGCTTAGATACATGCATTTCATCTTCTTAGAAGTCAATGGCATCTCTCCCAGTAGCTTGCATCCTCTTTCTTGCATCAGTAGAGCTAGCTGGTAAAATTAGGGTTTGCTAGAGTTTGTGTTTGCTTTCAGCTTTTTAGTTTCTTTCTGCAAATAGATTAGCTTCCTTCGAGTTAGCTTCCATCCATCAGTTAGAAAGCTTCTTCTCAAAGCTCATAGAAGTTGGCTTGAGCCCCTAGCGAACTTGTGCCAGCTCACCAAGTGATAGCTGCAACAAGAGCTAGTACTTGTGCATACAACGTCGTTGCTTCCAAGTTTGTTATGAACTACCAGGTTGATAAAAGTAAAGAAGGGAGTCCCAGGAGTTGCAGCATTGTTGCTGCAAAACTGGAGCCCACCACAGATTGATTGGGTGACATGTTTCTAACAAGAGAAGAAAACTAGATGAGAGGCTCTAAATGACCGCCACTCCTCATCTCCATTCCCCAAGCCCTAGACCTATTCACACACCTAGCTCACCTCCATACCCACTCCTTCATCTTTCTTCCTCCAAAATCCCATTTCTGAACATACTGTAGAAAATTACATATATCCTGTAGAAATTCTAGAACATCTTGTAGAACCCCTGCAGACTTCCTGTAGAAGCTCACGAATGAGGTTTCTTGATAGCCAAACTCTATGAAACTCTCTGGAAGGGTGTTAGGGACCCCTTAGTCCCTCTCTGAACCTTCGCGACCTCTTCCAAGCATTCTCTCTCGCCAATCCACCTCTGCACAGTCAAAAACAGTTAAATCGCATGCATGATAATTCTGACAACTTATTCAAAAATACAAAAAGATGGTTCTTTCAAATTTTGTTGTAGACATAGCTTAGATACATGCATTTCATCTTCTTAGAAGTCAATGGCATCTCTCCCAGTAGCTTGCATCCTCTTTCTTGCATTAGTAGAGCTAGCTGGTAAAATTAGGGTTTGCTAGAGTTTGCGTTTGCTTTCAGCTTTTCAGTTTCTTTCTGCAAATAGATTAGCTTCCTTCGAGTTAGCTTCCATCCATCAGTTAGAAAGCTTCTTCTCAAAGCTCATAGAAGTTGGCTTGAGCCCCTAGCGGACTTGTGCCAGCTCACCAAGTGATAGCTGCGGCAAGAGCTAGTACTTGTGCTTACAACACCGTTGCTTCCAAGTTTGTTATGAACTACCGGGTTGATAAAAGTAAAGAAGGGAGTCCCAAGAGTTGCAGCATTGTTGCTGCAATATTGGAGCCCACCACAGATTGATTGGGTGACATGTTTCTAACAAGAGAAGAAAACTAGATGAGAGGCTCTAAATGACCGCCACTCCTCATCTCCATTCCCTAAGCCCTGGACCTCTTCACACACCTAGCTCACCTCCATACCCACTCCTTCATCTTTCTTCCTCCATTCATCCTCCAAAATCCTATTTCTGAACATCCTGTAGAAAATTACATATATCCTATAGAAATTCTAGAACATCTTGTAGAACCCCTGTAGACTTCCTGTAGAAGCTCACGAATGAGGTTTCTTGATAGCCAAACTCTGTGAAACTCTCTGGAAGGGTGTTAGGGACCCCTTAGTCCCTCTCTGAACCTTCCCAACCTCTTCCAAGCATTCTCTCTCACCAATCCACCTCTGCACAGTCAAAAACAGTTAAATCGCATGCATGATAATTCTAACAACTTATTCAAAAATACAAAAAGATGGTTCTTTCAGATTTTGCTATAGACATAGCTTAGATACATGCATTTCATCTTCTTAGAAGTTAATGGCATCTCTCCCAGTAGCTTGCATCCTCTTTCTTGCATCAGTAGAGCTAGCTGGTAAAATTAGGGTTTGCTAGGGTTTGCGTTTGATTTTCAGCTTTTCAGTTTCTTTCTGCAAATAGATTAGCTTCCTTCGAGTTAGCTTCCATCCATCAGTTAGAAAGCTTCTTCTCAAAGCTCATAGAAGTTGGCTTGAGCCCCTAGCGGACTTGTGCCAGCTCACCAAGTGATAGCTGCGGCAAGAGCTAGTACTTGTGCATACAACACCGTTGCTTCCAAGTTTGTTATGAACTACCGGGTTGATAAAAGTAAAGAAGGGAGTCCCAGGAGTTGCAGCATTGTTGCTGCAATATTGGAGCCCACCACAGATTGATTGGGTGACATGTTTCTAACAAGAGAAGAAAACTAGATGAGAGGCTCTAAATGACCACATGGAGAAGCAAAGGGCCTCAGAGTCAAACTAAAGATATATAATAACCATATCCCAAAGCAAACCCAATGGAAAAGAGGTCAGAAAATAAACAACGTTGCACTTAAGGAACTAGGAGATCTATTGATAAATCCATGTAAGATGAAACTCTGGAGTCCAAACTCTCTCCCTTCTCTTTTCCAATGAAAATTCTAACATGGAATACAAGGGGGATGAATAGTCCCCCGAAACAAAACATTATGAAGGAAAAAGTGAAGAAATAAAATCCATATATCATGTTTGTTCAGGAAACAAAATGCAAAGAAGATTGTATGAAAATAGGTAGTGGAAAATTTTGGTCTAAATATAACTTTATAGATATAGAATTGTTGGAGCCTTCTTTAATTTTGAAGATTTTTTACCAGTTTTGACCAACCGTAGGATGGGAAAGGACAAATGGCAGCAATAGTTGGGCGGCAAAACGAGTAGTTGCAGAAAGGTGATGGCAAGGTGGCAGCGGAAGGAAAAGGCATCTGAGGAGATAGGAAGGTGCAAAGGCAACCGAGGAAGCAAGCAATCAAGTGAGAACTGGCGATCCAGGCAGCCAGGAAGGATATAAAAAGAGGAAGAACAGAAAGGAAGAGGTTGTTGTTGGGTTTTGTTGATTTTTGGGGTTGTTGTTGAGGATGGACCCGCCAGACGCTAAAGGATTTGGCTGCCGAGGAGGTATGCAGACATAAGAGCAGAAGCAAGAAGAGATGGAAACCGGGGAACTGGGTTGTGGAGAAAATCTGACCTAAGCCACTGAGATGGGTATTTTATGTATTGTTGATGGTGAGATGCCAAGTTATAATGTATTATGTTCTATTGATTTAATGTAATCAGAGTTGATGGTTGTTAAGACTCATAATGTATTGCACATCATGTTCTATAGGCTTATTAAAATTTTAAATAGTCTCCTTGTTGCATGAAGGTGGTGATTGCTAGATCGATACTAGAATGTTGTTAGTTCTATGGTATTTATGATGAATCCATGTGTATGAGTTTAGGGTATCATTATCTCTGTTTCATGTATTATGAACGCATATGTGTGTGACTGCCTATGTTCAACTGATATCCCCTCAAATCCATGCTGAGCCCTTCTCCCCTTTTGGTCACGACGTGCTTCGGGTGAGGTGAAAATGTCAATGCTATCCTAGACTACATCAGACCATTGTTGGCCATCCGTGCCTAAACCCAAAGTCTTTTCCCTAATGACTCTTTCGAGCCAACAAATGGTTCCATTGCTAGGACCTGAAATTAGGAGAACTGGTTCAGAATATGGTGTTGAGGGTGTTTAAGAAGGAGATCAGAAATTGGTGGAACCACAAAGTGGACCAATTTGTGGTAGAAAGGGCTGCCCGTAGGAATCAGCTAATTAGCAAGGTGCATAAGGGGATCTTATACGCTAATAGCTTAGACAACTAGTATGAAATATTCTGGTGCAAATTCCCTGAGGACATGTACAATTGGTTGAGGGAATTGAAGTGGCAAAGTCCTTTGAGCGAATCAGCAAGAGCCTGCCATAGTTGGACATTGTCTGAGACTGCACTATTACAATAGCTAGATAATGAGCAGACAAGAGCAGTTGATTTCTGGGTGAGAACTACAGTGGAAGGATACGTAGTTGAGTTTTCTTCAGAAAGCTATCAGTTTTTAACTCCAAGCTAAGGGGGGAATTGATAGGGGAAATCCCGACGTGGATTAAGATGATTTTGGTAGAAGAGGGATTGCTACCTCTATCCACTGCCGGGATGGAAGCGTAAAAGCCTAGTATCGAGGGAAGGAACTAAAGGGGAAAATGCTACCCACAAGGGGATAGGGATGCTGCGGGGGGATGGATGCAGAAGGATTAAAGAGAGCGAGGGATGTTAGAGCACAGATAAGGGTGATGCTAGCGGATAAGTGGTAGGCAAGAGTAGCTCAGGCCCTAGGGAAAATAAGAAGAGGGTCCCACCAAATATGAGTGGCAATGGAAAAATCCCGATCTAAGATGGAGGGGGAAGATGATGCTAGGCCACCCGAAGATGGAATGAAGGGATGTTGGAATCAGGAAGAGGAGGAAGGACATTCCCTACAGGTTACGGAAATAGGATCGCAACAGGGCACTGGAGGAGGACTATCTCGAAATGTTGTAGATGTGGGATCGCAACCGAGAGCGTATGGGGAATCCTCCCTGAAGGTTGTGGAAGAAGAACCGCAAGATCAGCACGCATGTTGGCATGAAGATGACAACAATATGGGTGATGGAATGAGGAAGTTATTCAACAAGGAACTAGCATCCACCAAAGTTCAGCAGCCCCAACCCTGAAACACAAGTAGCATTCTCCACAACCTTCCCCTGGTACCTTATCACAAACCAGAAGAATTTAGATTTAACCTAGCCAAAGCAATGCGAGTATACAGTGCGCGAGAAAAATACAAAACTGGTCTCAATGCTGGGAGTGATACCAGAACTGGCTATAGCAGTAACTTGGGACTACATGGGTCACTGCAACTAGGAACCAATGGTTTTGTGTTATTAGCCAATATTCAGAGTAGTATGGCGGGATCGTTTACAAGATACCCGAAGTTTGCAGGTAAGGGGAATGAGGATGTGGAGCAACATTGGTACCACTGCGAAGCCATTTGGAGAGCCCGTCAGACCCCGGATAACGTTCAGGTGGTGGAATTCCAGACCACGCTAAGGGAATGAGCCCTACGCTGGTTCATAAAGTGGGCAGAGCATAACCAAAACCCAACCATAGATATATTAAGAGGGTATTATTGCAAGAATTCAAGGTACCGCAAACTGATCAACAAGGGCTATCTGAGTTGTGGGAAATTAAACAGAGGGAGGGAGAGATTGCTTAGGAGCTAATGCAAAGGTTTAAGGATGCCATTGCCATGCTAAGTTACACCTTGGACCCGAACCACCAGCGAGACTGGTTCATCAAGGTGCTCTTGCCCTTGACCAGGACACCATTGACACAACAAAAGATAGGAACCCTACAGGATGCCTTAAAGCAAGCATCTCGGATAGAAGCAATGGCAGGATATCTCCACGAATACCGAGGAGGCACGAGTCTGCAAGATCCAATAATAACGGGCTTACAAAGCCAAATCACAAACCTGACCGAGAAGTTCAGGGATCTTCAGCCCATACGACTGGCCAGGCCCAATGTTTGGTGCACCCATTGCCTGGTGGAGGGGCACGTTGCGATGGAATGCCCGCGATTGTGGGGTCTTAAACAAACAGGAGGGGTGGTGGGGTCATCTGGAACCACTCCAAATGCAGGGGTTGCAGCCATTGAAGCCTAAGGACCCTTCCCAGGAAGGAATAACGCATATTTCTGTGAAATTTGTAGAACGTATGGACACCTGTCGTGGATGTGTCCAGTTCTGCAAAAGTACTCTAGTGTCCCCAATAACAACTACTATGAGTTCTACACATCGACTACTCATCACACCGATCAATCTCAGGCGTTGGATGCTCTGGCAAAAAGGCTAGATAGATCCACGTTCAGAGTCAATGAAGCGAATCAAGGGGGGCAAGGAGGAAAAGGATGCGGAGGAAGATTGAGGGGCAGAGGACCCCTAAGATGCTACAATTGCGATCAGGAAGGACATGTCACAAGGGAATGCTCGTTCTCGAGAAGACCATGGTGTTCACAGTGTAGAGTTAACACCCATGCGATGGAATACTACCCAGAGCTCATTGTGAAATGGGAAGAGAGGACCAGATAACAAAGGGTTAACCTAGTGAATGTCGAGCCTCGGACCAACGAGGGTCTCCCCATAACAAATATCAATATAGTCACCCAAGGAGGGAAGAAGACAGGGGAATATTTCTATGCCGAGGAACCCCCCATGATCATCAAAGCAGCGTCACCACCAAAGGTGTATCAACCCAAGCGCTAAAAGCAATATTACTAAGAAGCAACCAAATTGTTCGAAGGGATGCCTGAAGATAGGGACACCCGAGGTCCGTAAGTTTATGGGCCCGCGCCAACCCATTGGGGAATGTTTTAAACTGTTCTTAAAAATTGTTGAAGATGAGACCATGCTAAGGGAATTACAGAAAAGCTTAAAAGTTAGAGTGTCTGTAGAGTGAGAGGACGTGGGACAACCATGTGAAGCCTGGTCAAAGAAAGCTTCTAGGAGGGTGAAGCAGAATAAGAAGAGAAGTGGGAAGGAATTCTGAATCAATGCATAGGTGGCATGATTCCAGATAAAGGACACCATGCTAGATTTAGGGTCAAACGTAAACATCCTACCCCATAAGACCTGGGAGGCAATGGGGAAGCCGCAACTGAAGTATTCGCTAATTCAATTGAGAAGGGAAAATCAGTATTGTATACTGCCCATCAAAATATTGGAGAATGTATAGGTTGATGTAGCAGGAGTAAAAACACACACTGAGTTTGAAGTAATAGACATTATGGGGGATAAAGACCTGTATCTAGCACTCTCGAGGATTGACTGGGCATGCGAAAACTATGTCGTCATAGATTTGAAGAAGGAACTGATGATCTTCGAAGCAGAAGGACTGAGGGTGATTCAGCTGTTGGACCCTTATCAAGGACCCAGGTTTACATAGCCAACGAATGACAGGGAAGAACCAGGGATGTCAGATTAGTTGCTTACACTCACGACAGGAAAGATGGAAGACTACATAAATCCTATAGCTGATGGATCAGTTAGCTGGAGGAGCATCCAAAGCTCAAAAGATGGTTTAGAAGCTACATGGGATGCATGGCAGCAGGGTGGATGCGAACTGACAACCCCCTTGATGTGCAATGATAAGCCGAGTAAACTAGGGAGATATAGGTAAGGACAACATCTCGAAGTAATGTGGCCTTGAACCGATAGATCGGTTCCTAGACAGGATGGACCAGGATGTCCTAGAATTCTAGAGAATTTGCCTTTTGGACATTGCGCTCATGGCAACATCAACAAGATGGTGGAAATCACACTGCCAGGTATTGAAAGACTGGAAGGATGCAAAGCGAGCAATGAATGAAAGGTTCAACGAGAAAGAAGGGTGGCCACTAGTCCAAAAAGAATACAAGGGGAATTCAAGTCCTGAGGAACATGTCAAAGGGTGCACGACCAACTGGGAAAGTCGAGGGCTGCCAAAGAACCTGTAGGTGCATGCCTTTATACACACCCTCAGTGCCATCCCCCGGGCTTGATACATCCAAGAAGAATTACGACGACAAACAACTGCTTGGGATGCCTTGAAAACACAGTTCATTGGCGATTTCTCATTCAAGAATAGTGAAGCACAAATGACAGAAGCACTTCAAGCGGTGCAAGTGGTTGTTCACCCAGGAGATGCTAGTTGAAGGGGAGAATGAAGAAAATTTCCTACAATGCTTATATGACATGGAATCTCCGGGATTTATGACCTATGACAGAATCGACGCTAAACCAGAAGAAGACAGATTGGAAGGGCTTAGACACCTAGCGTATGAAGAAACAGAGGGAGAAAGGGGGATCCAGGAGAGTCCCTCGATGGAAGGCGCCCATCTCCTACCAGTGAAGCTAAGAAAACAAAATGTAGGGATGGAGGATAAACACAAGATAGTATCAGTGGGAGACTACTGGGATGAACAGACCACTAAAGATATTTTTGATTTACTACAAGAATACCATGACCTATTCCCAGCTTCGGTAGTCGAATTCAAGGGGATAAAAGGTAACTTGGGAGACATGAAAACTGTTCTGAAACTAGGAGTCCGACCAGTGAAGAATAAACCATACCGACTGAACCCAAGGTTCAAAGAGAAAGTTAAAAGGGAGATTGATAAAATGCTAGATGCAGGAATCATTTTTCTAGTCGATGAAGCTGACTAGATAAGCCCTATAGTTATTCAGAACAAGAAGGATGCAACCGAGATTATAGTATGCGTCGACTATAGAAGCCTAAACAATGCATGCGTACACGACCCGTTCCCCATGCCTTTCAGTGATGAAGTCCTAGATAATATTGTGGGGAATGAGGCTTATTCATTCACAGATGGCTTCTTAGGCCACCATTAGGTCTGAATAGCCAAAGAAGATAAAAGGAAAACAACATTCACGACAAAGTGGGGGTCGTACACGTACAATGTAATGCCATTCGATTTAAAGAATGCGCCAACAATATCTTCAAGGATTGTAATAGTAGCTTTCCAAGACTACATTCATAAGTTCCTAGAAGTATACATGGATGACTGGACAATATACATCCTACTGAAGAGGCATACCAGTATGTTGAGAGTAATGTTCGAAAGATGCAAACACTTACAGATCTCTTTAAATTTGAAAAAGTGCATTTTCATGTTTCCCTTTAGAACCCTACTAGGCAATACTATTTGAAAAGATGGAGTCTGCGTGGACCCTGCCAAAATAGTAGTAATTGTCGATATGGAACCACCCCGCAACATAAGGCAACTAAGAGCAACTCTAGGCCATACGAGGCACTATAGAAGGTTCATCAGAAACTATGCAACCATAACAACCCCAATGGAGAGACTGCTAAGAAAGATGGAGGAATTCATTTGGACAACAGATTGTCAAGCAACACTGGACAAACTAAAAGAAAGGTTAGTAAGTGCGCCCATAGTGGTGTACCCTGACTAGAATAAAATGTTCCATGTACATATTGATGCATCTGGAATAGCATTAGGAGTAGTCCTAGCGCAACCAGGAGAGAAGATGGGTCATCTAGTATACTACGCAAGCAAAAAGCTCTCCACGGCGAAAAAAAACTACACACCAACACAAAGAGAAGCTCTGGCAATGGTCTACTCTCTCCAAAAGTTTAGGCACTACCTGCTGGGTGTGCCATTCAAATTTTTCACAGACCATTCTGCACTGAAGTACCTAATAAACAAGCTAGTACTAGAAGCAAGAATATGCAGATGGCTATTACTATTTCAAGAGTTCACGTTTGAAGTAGTTGTTAAGCCAGGCAGACTGAATGTAGGCCCAGATCACCTATCTCACCTAGAAATAGGGGAGAATGATGGAGCAATAGACGACCGATTACCCGATGTCGATATATTCAAGATAGAAGCCATACCTGACCACCTGCAATAAATTGCTACTTTGCTCACAACAGGCAATTGTCCACAGGGCTACACCGCAATGCAGAAAAGACACTTAGTGGTTAGAGCAGTGGATTACCAACTCATAGCAGGACAACTTTACAAAATGGGCTTAGACTAGATACTCAGATGTTGTGTCCTATAGCACGAAATAGAAGATATCTTATGGTAGTGCCACGCAAGGATCGTGGGAGGCCATGTAGGGGGTAAAGCAACTGCAAGGAAGATACTACAAGCAGGATTGTGGTGGCCCACTATACATAAGGATTTGAAGGCATTCGCCTATGAATGCGATGTTTATCAAAGAGTTGGAAGGCCTTCCCGATGCGATGAGATACCACTACACCTGGTCCATATGGTGTAGATATTCAATAAGTGGGTGGTAGATTTCATTGGTCCAATCTCCCCACCAGCACGACACTCCAAAGCCTGATACATAATCACCGCCACAGAGTACCTATCAAGATGGGCAGAAGCCGCGCTAGTAAAAGACTACACAACAGAAACGACAACGCTATTAATTTTTTAAAATATCATTTCAAGGTTCGGATGCCCGAGGAGCCTCACAAGCAGACAGGGCACACACTTCCTGAACGAGACAATTTAGGTCTTGTTAACAACTTTTATGGTACATCATCACAAGAGAAATCCTTACCATCCACAAGAAAATGGTGCAGTAGAGGCATTCAACAAGACACTGGAAAAAGGGCTAACCAAAATCGTATCAGCTAACTGAGATGACTAGGATGAAAGAATTCCAGCGACACTCTAGGCATATAGGACAACAATTAAAAGACTCCACAAATAAAATCCATTCCAGCTCGTATACGACAGAGAGTCGATGGTGCCAACAAAGTTCATACTACCCAGTATGTTGATTTCAGAGACAACAGGAATGACCGATAGTAGTGCCTTGCGGGACAGACTGAGCTAGCTGTTAGAGCTCAATGAAACGTGGTTCCTGGCAGAATTCCATCAATCTGTCGAGCAACAAAGACAAAAGGCTTGGCACGATAGGCACATCAAGAAGAAATTGTTCGAAGTCAGCAACCAAGTGCTCCTCTATGATAGCAAGTTCCTCAAGTTCCAAGGAAAACTACGGATGCACTGGTTAGGCTCATTCATAATTTCACATATAAATGAATCGAGTGTGGCAAGACTCACACAAATGGATGGAGTCCTACTGCCAAGATGGGTGAATGGCGCATGCCTTAAACCCTTCCACAAGCAAAAAAAAAAAAAATCACATAATAAGGTTGCGGCCAGTAGAGAGATACTGCAACAAGTTTGTGGTCGAGGGGGTAGTGTCAATAGTGTCAGCAGGCCTAGTTGGCAGGAACAATAGTCGTGTGTGTCAAACCCTATTAGTAGAATACGCGTAGGTTCAAACATTTTCCGAAATTGATGGTCGCACACGTACCCGTCACGTCCACCGTACCAGTAGTTATTTCCTGATTAAGTAATCAATAAGGTAACTGTCAAGGTAGGGTCGCAAAATCTTTCCCGTTAAGCATAAAATTAGTTAATAAATAAGCCCATCACGGCAGAATAAAGATGCCATGCAGCCCACTTTTTACTTTCTAAACCCATTTCATAGTTGGCACGTACCATTCACTCGACAACGACAAAAATATAGCTAGAATACATGGAAAGGCCGCTAGAGTAATCAGTTTATTAGAGCCTCATCGGTCAAGGGACGTCGTGTAAAAATCGGCTACATAAATCTCAGGAGAATGTAGGGGATGGTAGAATTTCAAACACCAGAAGGATTTGAGGATCACTCAGAAGAACAAGAGCAGGATAGGAGAAGCAGAAGACCACCAGTGCAAATTGTTTATAGCAGAAGGGGAACAATGGCAAAGACAATCATATCAGCTCCACAAACCACTCTAGGTGCAAAAATCGAAGTTCTGGATGACCTTTATGGGAAATATGACTGGTCGAACCTCATCCACAATGACTTCACAGACTGGTTCCAATTTCCAGCAATGAAAAGGGAGGTATACGCAGAATAATTTCAACGGGAGGATGGCACCAGGGCCTCCAGAATCTGGGGAGACTTCAAAGGGCTACAGAAGTCCACATTGTTCAGCCTGAGAAATCTGCCTGTGTTCGGCACCCAAATGGTCGCCATGCAGTGCACAAAGCTATTAGTGAGCAAGATGCATGGAGGTTCGCTATGGTTGGACAAAGAATACCAGATCCATGTCAAAGATATCTATTGATTGACCGGGTTGGAAAACATGGGGAATGCAGTCAGTACAACATTCCAGGTTGGGGCCAAGCGAGGGAAGAAACAGACGGAGGACAACATCTACACCAACTATGGGATGGAGCAGGGGGGAAAGGCACGAAGCTAGACAGAATCAACAAAGATAACATCTGGTTCGCCTACTACCTTATTGCAGGAAAGACGATGAGGCACTTCACGAGAAACGAGGGCACCCTGGACACAGTGTCAATAGCAGAACACTTCTTCTAGGGTGAGATACTCAACTAAGCAGCCTTTGTACTCAATGAACTCTTTGAGGCATATGAAGATGTCTACCGGCAGAGCACTAGCTTTGTGTTTGGGTATTTGGTAATGGCGCTGGCAATGTGGGAGTGGAGGCCACCACCAAAGAGGCAAATGCAACTATTACTGAAGATCAACCAATTGTGATCATATATGAACCATGGAGGGCATCGAGGGATCCCAACATAAAAGAGATCAACAAAACTGCCTTCAAGAGATGGTACACACATATGGTGGACGTCATTCAGTCCACGGAGAGAATACCCAGGACTCTCCTGGATGAGTTCTCAGGTGACCTTTGGTTCGGGGCCTCGCACGTGCATAATTATCTCATACCATGATGTGTCAACCCCACCACATTCAAATTAAGGCCACAAAGATTTAGCTTGATAGAGGAGGCCTTGCACAGAGAAGTAGAGTCCTGACCGGGAGTGGCCTACAAAATAACAGAAGGGAAGCCCAGGTACCTGTTCGGAGCTCTGAGGCCATAGAATTAAGAGGGAGATGGGACAAAAAGTAGTAGCAGAAGGGCGGCAATTGAAGTACTCCAACCAATGTTGCTCCAAATGGAGGAGAAAATGTTCGAGGTAAGAAGGACACTTGCAAGCTTCGAGCCAAGTGAGGGTGACTATCCCTAACATTTTCAAGGTTAAACTATGTTGTTCCCCATTATAATGCCACCCCTCTCAACGGAACCTCCCGCAGGTGTAGCCCAGGCTCCGTCCCCGACACCAGTACCCAAGCCACAAAAGACACAAGTTATCTGCACCCCCCGAGTCAAAAAGTCGCCTGCCAAAAAGCCAAAAGTTAGCACCCCAGCCCCAGTTGTCAATCTCATTGTTGGGGTCGAACACCAAATTCCCACAACAACCATAGTCAAGGAAATCCCCGCCATCGTAGCCACTGCAGTAAAACCATTGTGGGAGTCATCCCCACAAATAGCTTCCACCTCCGTAATGGTGTTCGAGCTCTTCCCCTTCGGCCACGAGCGACTATCTGCGAAATAAAAAGTTCATTCAACTAGCTAGAAAGAAGGTGCCACCTCAACCTTAGGGATGCCACCCACCGAGAGTACAACATCGATGCTGGGACTGGACCCACTAACTGGAAGATTCATGGATACTAGTTGGTAGGGAGAAAGGATTGACTTGTACCTACCCGCTCTCCCTATAAAAATCACAGCCCCCCAAACCCTAGTATCACCCCAGCTACACCACAGTTCACCCCGCCATCACAACAACCACCCTAGTAAGAGAATTCACCCACCTCACATTGAGATAATTCCATTGCAAGCGGCCTACCCTCATAGCAACAATTTCTAGATCCAGACACGATGTTGGTTGATACACTCTATCACTAGTCATCATCCCAGTTATTTTCTTTCATTCAGCAAGCAGCCCACAAGGCCGAGAGCCTGCATGAGAAACTGGCTAAGGAACATGAGCAGCAGAAGATGCAATTGCTCGCAATAACAGAAGAACAAGATCGCCTGTAAGAGGCAAATATAGGATTGCAAGCACAAGTGGATCAGCTTACCGAGAGGTTCCAATCCATGTGACCAATCGTCACTGAAGCCAACACGGAAGCATTGTCTGACATGTTCGCCTTCTCCTTGATCAACTGTTGTGATCATATACAAATGGCGTGCATACACCTAGCATCCAAAAATGCAGAAATGAAGAGGAAGATAGAGACCATCAGGTCCGCACTGCCAGACCCTGTAGAAATCTATGCACGCTCGGTTGAAAGCAAGGTATGAGAGCTCGAGACAAAGAAACAAGCACTAGATGATGCCCTCACTGATGGATAGGCCTTAATGGGCAAGGTCCACAACTGGTTAGGAATTCTAGCTCTAAAGAATCACTAGGTCTACCCGTTGCGAGAGCAAATTCAATCTCTATTTTCCAGCACAAGGGCATGCATAGACCCTACTCAGCTCCAACAAATAAGTGAACAAATCGACGTCCTCTAGGCCCAGGTTGACGCAATTGAGGAGGAGTCGACAAGGACGAAAAGAGTAATCTGAGACTTGTAGCCCCCGGTTTGGATGCAGGTCCTACTATTAAAGGAGGCATCAGAGGTTGAAATGACTTGACTCGGGGACAAGTCAAGAAATTGTGGTCGGGGCCTGTTGGAGCCTTAGCTAATTTTAAAGAGTTTTGGCCAGTTTTAACCAACCACAGGGTGGGAAAGGACAAATGGCAGCAATGGTGTGGAGGTGGAACAAGCAATTGTGGAAAGGTGATGGTAAGGTGGTAGCAGAAGGCAAAGGTATTCGAGGAGACGGGAAGGCGCAGAGGCAGCCAAGGAAGCAAGCAGCTGAGTGAGAACTGGCAGTCCAGGTAGTCGGGAAGGATATACAAAGAGGAAGAACAGAAAGGAAGAGGTTGTTGTTGGGTTTTGTTGATCGTTGGGGTTGTTGTTGAGGACGGACCCATCGGACGCTGAAGGATTTGGTTGCTGAGGAGGTACGCAGACATAAGAGTAGAAGCAGGAAGAGCTGGAAACCGAGGAACTGGGTTGCGGAGTAGATCTGACCCGAGCCACTAAGCCGGGTATTTTATGTATTGTTGATGGCGAGATGTCAAGTTATAATGTATTATGTTCTGTTGCTTTAATGTAATCAGAGTTGATGGTTGTTAAGACTCATAACGCATTACGCATCATGTTCTATGGGCTTATTAAAATTTTAAATAGTCTCCTTGTTGCATGAAGATGGTGATTGCTAGATCGATACTAGAATGTTATTATTTCTATGGTATTTATGATGAATCCATGTGTATGATTTTAGGGTATCATTATCTCTGTTTCATGTATTATGAACGCATATGTGTGTGATCACCTATGTTCAACTGATATCCCCTTTACTCCATGCTAAGCCCTTCTCCCCTTTTGGTGGCGGGTTTTACTTCTTGCCCTTTGGGGTGAGGTGAAAATGCTAGCGCTATCCTAGACTACAACGGACCATTGTTGGCCTTCCATGCCTGAACTTGGGGTCTTTTCCCTGATGACTCTTTCGAGCGAACAAGAATATAGAAATTCGACAAGAGGAATCTTATCTCTATGGAATCTCCAAACAATCCATGTGGTATCCTTTGAGGCCTCTTGTCATGCCTTAACTATGGTCATTCAGTAAATATGATCACCAGATCTAGTTCTTTGCAGTAATATTTATGACCCACATTGGACTGAAGAGAAGATTGACTTTATCCA
This sequence comes from Pinus taeda, assembly GCA_000404065.3. NCBI lineage: Eukaryota > Viridiplantae > Streptophyta > Pinopsida > Pinales > Pinaceae > Pinus > Pinus taeda. Next base: position 85,446 of record APFE031456015.1, read on the forward strand.
ATCCCTAGAAGCCCTTCGAAGAAGGTACCCCACATCAAAATGGATCTTGGCAGGAGATTTTAGCATGATCCTTTCCTTGGAAAAAAAAAGGAGGTACCAGGAAACTGGATAGAGACACATAATATTTTCATAATATGATTGGGGGCTTGAAGCTAGTGGACTTAGAGACCTTTAATGGCATATTTACCTAGAAAAATAAAAGGAGGGGTAAATACCTAATGGCTTCGACGCTCGATTGATACCTCATTTCAGAGGAGTTGATTTTGCAAGGAATAGCCATGGAAACTAACATCATTTACAACCATGGTTCAAATCAATGTGTTATATCCCTAACCACCTAGATCATAGATACCCCTAAAAACCCACTCTTCTGATTTGAAGGATTCTGGTTGGACCACCCCAATTTCGTAAATAAAGTGAAGCAATCGTGGAAAGAAGCCAGATTCATGAAAGGCTCCAAGATGTTTCAGCTACAACAAAAGATGAAGTTGAGAAACCCTACAAAGATCAGCAATAGAAGAGGGATTCATAGAGGAAACAAAAACCCAAGAAATTTCCCTGCAGAGGGAATGGGAAGAGTGATGCAAACAAGAAGAAAAACTATGGAGACAAAAATCTAGAGTTCGTTGGCTTCAAGATGGTGAGAAGAGTACCAAATTCTTCCACTGTACCATGATCGCTCATACAAATCATGACTAGATTTTGAAATTGAAATATCAGGAAGGGAAGGAGGTACACTCCCATCAAAAGATTGAGCAAACATTGGTCCAACACCTTCAGGACATTACCTCAGAACCATTGGGAGACAAATCAGAAGCTATCAGGAAAATCCTTAGACATATCCCCAAACTAATCATAGAGGAGCAGAAAGATAATCCTACTCGACCAATTTCAATGGATGAGGTTGAACAAGCAGTGCAAGACATGCCAAATGGAAAAGCACCAAGACCAGATGGATTCACTGTCAATTTGTTTAAATCCTGTTGGGAAATAGTGGGTCGTGAGATTGCTGAGATAGTCGAAGATTCCCACATATTGGCTTCAATACTCAAAGCCTTGAATGCTACTCTCATAACCTTGATCCCAAAGAGAAAGAATCCAACACCCTAGATGGGTTCAGACCTAGCCCTATGCAATGTTATTTACAAAATTATCTCTAAAGTTATTGCAAACAACATAAAACCCCTACTCCTAATTCTGGTATCATAAGAATAGGTTGGTTTTGTTGAAGGAAGGCATATATTAGATAATATAATCTAGGCTCACGAAATCATTTACTCCCTTAAGGTTAAGAAAAAGGCAGGAATGATTATGCAATTGGACATTGCTAAGGTGCATGACAAGCTAAATTGGGTTTATATGGTGGACCTACTAAAATCTTTCGACTTCAAGCAAGGTTGGATTCAATGGATAATGTCACTCGTCAATTCCACTAGTTTTTAAATACTAGTCACTGGGTCCCTGGCACAACCTTTCTCCCTAACCATAGGCATTAGGAAAGAAGACCCTCTCTCCCCTTTCCTCTTTGTACTGGGCATGGAAGGCCTCAAAAAAATCATAAAAGACCAAAGGAAGGTTTTGTGGAATGGGGTAGACGAAAAAAGCAAGTGGACGTTTTAAGTTGGGAAAAAATTTGCAATCCCAAAGCATAGGGGGGTCTAGGCCTTCTTGACCTAGAAAAATTGAGCGTTGTATGTAGTGCCAAATTATCGTGGCAATGGATTAAGGATGTCAGCCTCCTTTGGGCTTCATTTTGGAAGGCCAAATATGCTCCATACTAGACTCCTCAGACTTTAATAAGGTTTAAAGATATAAGAGTAGGATCCACCACATGGAACTTAGCCTGGAATAACAAGTGTTTTATCTAGGAGCATTGTTTTTGGGAGATTTAGAATGGAAAACAAACACTATTTTGGGAAGATGCATGGCAACAGGAACCTAAATTAACAAGACCAAAGTGAATGGCACTCCAGGAAACACTGCAAGCAGAAGGTTAAAAAATAGTTCATTAGTATTGGGACCCTGGGGGAACTAGCCAAAAATGGAGAAAATGGAAAACCCTAAACCAATTCACACAACATGCATTGGCCCAAATGGCCCAATGCCTGAATGAATATCTTCAGCTAAGAACGATTCTCCAATCAGAAGATGAGGATCAACTTTGATGGGGAAGACAAGAAGGTGGCCAATTTACCATAAAGGAAGTATGCAATACCTCACAAAGAATCAACCAAACATTGAGGGGACAAATTGGAATAAAATTTTGTCATTTTCACAGTGGCCTAAGATTAAAATGTTCATTTGGATGGTATTGCACAAAAAAATTCTTACTTGGGAAAATCTTTGTCGCAGGGGCTTTTCAGGACCCTCTTGATGTAGCTTATGCCAAAAAAAGGAGGAAACCATCAATCATCTCCTAAACAATTGTGAATACATAGCGACGCTATGGGACTGGGTAGGTTAGGTATTTAGGAAAACAAACAGACAATGAGGCAATATCTAGGTGACTTTAAACAATTGGAGAGAAGAAATTCTTAAAGATGAAGGGGTTAATCTTACCTGCAATCTAAGTCCTGGTTTCGTGATCTTGGTAGTATGGGAGGAGAGAAATTGACGGATATTCCAGGACAAATCCCCTTGACCTCCTCATTAATCTCCCAAATCCTGCACCAAATACAGGAAGCAATCCTCAATTATCGAGTGCGAAGTGAAAAATAATAATCCTACAACATAAGAAAGTTGAATCTTAGAAACCATAGGTCTGGAAGGAATCCAATGTCAGCGTCATAGGATAAAGGAACCAAGAGTGAAGGGATCAGCATAGACCTGGACACCTCCAAAGGAAAGCTTCCTAAAGTTAAACTTCGACAGAGACTCGAAGGGCAACCCAGAACGCGCTGGTGCAGGAGGGGAAACTTGGGACAACACTAGTAAAATCCTCAAAATTTACTACTCAAGTCTGGGCACGACGACGAATAATGTAGTGAAACTTTTGGCTCTGGAATAAGGGTTAGACCTACAGATCAAAGCCAATTTCCATCACTGCATAGTAGAGGGAGATTCCACTTTCGCAATCAAGGAAACTAGAAGGCTACAATGTGGCTCCAGCATGGGGAAGGTGACATAGAAATGACACTTGAGCTAGATGATATAGACAATCCACGAACACTTGGTTCACATGGGGAACCTCGAGTTTCACCTCATTCGTCGATCCACCAACAAATTGGAAAATGAAGGAGAAAAGGAGCTAGTAGAATAGAGTGTTTATGGATGGGAGGAGGTCAGATTAAGCCAAATCAAGGATGACTGTGCCAACATCACCAAGTTGGAGATGAAAGGGTGTGATCAAATGTGGAAAAACACTAGACAACAGAGTACGCACCCCAGGGGGGCCAAACCTAAAAAATCATTTAATGATTATTGGGAACTGGATGACAAGGTCAGCTCATAACCAATGCAAGGGATAGTTGTCATAAAAAATGGTGTTGGTTTTATCCAGAAAGGAAGTACATGGAGATTAAATGAAGGTGAGGTGGCAGTAGAAGAGGGTACACTCCTGGGTATGAATACCCCTATCTCCCAGAACAATAGTGATTACAATCTAAGGAGTAGATGCTCACAGTTAAGCCCCATGTCAAATCATGCAATAACAAACAGATCTTGGTTGAAGTCGACTCGGGGGAGGATGCAGTGCACATAGATGAACTTGTGCGAGTTATCACACCCCAATATGGAAATAATCGACAAAATAAGCAAATTGCAGCATAATGGGGACTTTGGGCTTTGGGTGCAGAATGTTATTTATTACCCCTCCTCCTAGATTCACACACATAATGTTCTGTGATTCCTAAAAAAATATATATTTTCGCTGTTGAGAGGAACAGTGATCCACCAGAGTATGGAACAGGACAAGAAGGTTTATCGTAGGGGATGACCCTATGAACGACAGTCATCAACCACCCCTCATAAGAGAACCAGAATGTAGACTATTGCAGAGGCGGTGGCACAAGCCTATGTGGACCTTGTCCCAGAAGAGGGAAAGGTCATTCTAGAAGTGAAAGAACAAGAAATCTCGGAGTTAAGAGTGGAAAAACCGGAGGGTCGTGAGGTGGAGGAGGTTGACTAGGTGATAGACACAGGCATTACTCGGACCCGATAAACCCTGTATCATAAAAGAGTGGACACTGTGTGACATATCAAAATGTTGATGGGTAAAATAATTGCAGAAAATGGTCCTCAGAGAGCTCAGTCGAGGCAGTTTGAGATCCTCCAATAGTGAGTAGAGAGGCTGAAGACCTACCTATGTACTCTGGTTGACATTGAATGTCGTCAAAAGGACTAGATTGATTCTTTGGCAAAAAAATTTGACACTTTCCTGCACTATGTCCATCACTTGGACATTCTACTTGGCAATGGGGAGGACCAACTGGCTATTGTTCGCTGTGTGTGTTTGTCCAACACGAGAGGAGAGCCATCATGCCAAGGAAGTGACTGAGTCCCTCCAGAGTAAGTGGACTCCTCTGCGGGTGATGACCTTGTTAACTAATCTAAACCTATATGTCTCTGTTATGTCTTTTGGTATGGTTACTTCGAAGTCTTATATAATCATGTATGTTTAGTCATGTCAAGTCTCGGAAGTATGTTAGGGCCGAGCCGCTGGGCTAGCATATAACAATTAGCAGAAGTCATGGACAAATATGGAACTACCCTTTTGGATGTAAATTTTGTAAAAGCTAGTCCAGGAAGAAAAATGTTTGTAATGTAATATCTAGGAGGCTAATGATAATCTTACTCGACCAATTTTGATGGAGGAGGTCGAATAGGTGGTGCAAGACATGCCAAATGGCAAAGCACTAAGACCAGATGGATTCACTATTGATTTTCTTCAATCATGTTGGGAAATAGTGGGGCGTGAGATTACTAAGGTAGTCGAAGATTCCTGTAGATTGGCTTTAGTACTCAAAGCCTAAACACTACTCTCATAACCTTGATCCCCAAAGAGAAAGAAGCCAACACCCTAGATAGGTTCAGACCTATCTCACAATGCAATGTTATTTACAAAATTATCTTTAAAGTTATTGCAAATAGAATAAAAGCCTTGCTCCCAATCCTAGTATCAGAAGAACATGCCAGTGTTGTTGAAGGAAGGCATATATTAGACAATATAATCCAAGCTCACGCAATCATTCACTCCCTTAAGGTTCAGAAAAAGGAGGGAATGATTATGCAATTGGACATTTCTAAGGCATATAACAAGCTAAATTGGGTTTATCTGGCAGACCTACTAAAATATTTCAACTTCAGGTAAGGTTGGATTCAGTGGATAACATCGCTCGTCACTTCCACCAGTTTTTCAATATTGGTCAATGGGGCCCCGACACAACCTTTCTCCCCCACCAAAGGCCTTAGACAAGGAGACCCTCTATCTCCTTTCCTCTTTGTATTGGCCATGGAAGGCCTCAATAGAGCCATTAAATGAATGACAACCACAAGGGAGATAAGAGGATTACAGCCTTATACAGAATCCAAAATGACCACCCACCAATAATTTGCGGATGACACGATGCTCATGGAATCCCATCAGTCAAGGAGGCAAAGTCCTACAAACAAATCCTCGAGGATTTTTTTTGTTGCCTTAGGAATGGAAGTCAATCAATCCAAATCCACTGTCTTCCTTTTTAATGCTCATATTGTTGTGCAGAGAAACCTTTCTCGCATTTTAGGCTTTCAAAGGAAATCCCTGCCATGAAAGTACTTGGGAGTCCCTTTAACAGACAAGGTTGGCAAGAAAACCACATGGGAGATCCTAATTGTAAAATTACAACCCAAGGTCAGTCGGCAGACCTACAGGGCTCTAAACCTAGCCAATAGATTGGTGCTAACGAAATCGGTTTTACAGGCTATCCCTATGTTTCTATTATCAGTTCTCCTAGCTCCCAAAGGCATCTTCAACAAAATCAGAGAAGTCCAAAGGAAGTTTTTATGGAATGGGGCAAAGGAAAAAAACAAGTGGGCATTGGTAAGTTGGGACAAAATTTGCAATCCCAAAGCACAGGGGGGTGTAGGCCTTCTTGACCCAGAAAAATTGAATGTTTTCTGTGGAGCCAAATTATGGTGACGATGGATTGAGGATGTCAACCTCCCCTGGGATTCATTTTGGAAGGCCAAATATGCTCCACACTAGCGTCCTTAGGCTTTAATCAGGTTTAATGAAAAAAGGGTAGGATCCTCCACGTGGAACTTGGCTTGGAATAATAGGGGTTTGATCCAAGATCATTGTTTTTGGGAGATTCAGAATGAAAAAACAACGCTATTTTGGGAATATGCATGATAGTAGGAACCTAAATTAACAAGACAAGAGTGGATGACACTCTAGGAAACATTGCAAGTAGAAGGTGAAAAAACAGTTCATCAATACTGGGACCCTGGGGGAACCATCCAAAAATGGAGACAATGGACAATCCTAAACCAATTCACACAACAACCACTGGACCAAATGGCCCAAGGTTTGAATGAAGATCTTCAGCTAAGAGAGATTCTCCAATCAGAAGATGAGGATCAACTTCAATGGGGATGACAAGAATGTGGCCAATTTACCTTAAAGGAAGCACACAAATACCTCACAGAGAATCAACAAGACATTGAGGGGCCAAATTGGAATATAATTTGGTCATCTCTACAGTGGTCGAGGATTAAAATGTTCATTTGGCTAGTAATGCACAAAAAAATTCTTACTTGGGAAAATATCTGCCACAAGGGCTTTTAAGGACCGTCTCGATGTAGCTTATGCCAAAAAAAGGAGGAAACCATCAATCATCTCCTAAAAAATTGTGAATACATAGCCACACTATGGGATTGGGTAGCTCAAGTATTTAGGTAAACAAACATACAACAAGACAATATCTAGGCAACTTTAAACAATTGGAGGGGAGAAATTCTTAAAAATGAAGGGGTTAATCTTGCATGCAGTATAGAAGAAGAGAATCGACAGATATTCTAGGACAAATCCTCCCCGACTTCCTCATTAATCTCCGAAATCCTACACCAAATACAAGAAATAATCCTCAACTATCGGGTGCGAAGTGAAAATAATAATCCTACAACATAAGGAAGTCGAATCCTAGAAACCGTAGGTCTGAAAGGAATCCTACCTCAGCCTAATAGGAGAAAGGAACCAAGAGTTCAGGGATTGGTAGAGACCTAGACACCTCCAGAGGCAAGCTTTCTAAAGTTAAACTTCGACAGGGCCTCGAAGGGAAACCTGGGCTGTGCTGGTGCACGAGGGGAAATTCGGGACAACACTGGCAAATCCTCAAAATTTACTACTCAAGTCTGGGTGCGATGATGAACAATGGAACAGAATTTTTGGCTCTGGAACAAGGACTAGACCTTTTGATCAGAGCAAATTTCCAACATTGAATAGTAAAGGGATATTCCACTTTGGCAATCATGGCAGCCAGAAGGCTACAGTGCGTCTTTAGCATGGGGAAGGTGACAAAGCGCTAGCACTTGAGCCAGATCATATAGAGGATCCACAGATACTTGGTTCACATGTGAAACCTTGAGTTTCACCTCGTTCGCCAATCCACCAACAAACTGGCGGACAAGCTGGCAAATGAAGGATAATAATGGCATAAATAAGCAAGTTGCAGCATAATGGGGATTTCTGGCTTCGGGTGTAGAATGTCATTTATTACCCCTCCTCTTGGCTTCTCACGCATAACGTTCTGTGATTCGTCAAAAAACAAATTATCTTTCTATTGTTGAGAGGAACAGTGATCCACCAGAGTATGGAATGGGGCAGGAATGTTTATCGCAAGGGACGACCCTACGACAAACAGGCATCGACCACCTGTTGTAAGAGAACCATAATGGAGACTGTGACACGGGTGACGGCATAAGCCTATGTGGACCTTGTCCTGTAAGAGGGAAAGGCCATTTTGGAAGTGAAAGAACAAGAAGTTTGAGGGTTAAGAGTGAAAAAATCAGAGGGTTAGGTGGCGGAGGAGGTTGACTGGGTGATAGACACAAGCATTACTCGAACCCAAGAAACTTTGTATCATAAAATGATGGACACCGCGTAGCATACAAAAATGTTGATGGGTAAAACCATTGCAGAAACTGGCCCTCAAAAATCTCAGCAGTGGCAGTTTGAGATACTCTGGCGGTGAGTAGAGAGGTTCGATATGAGTAGAGAGGTTCGATACCTACCTACGCACTCTAGTTAACATTGAACGCCGTTAAAAGGGCTAGATTGATTCTATGACGAAAAAATTTGACACTTTCTTGCACTATGTCCATCACTTGGACATTCTACCCAACAATGGGGAGGACCCACTGGCCACTATTCATCGTGTGTGTTTGCGCAACATGAGAGGAGAAGCATCACGCCAAGGCAACGACCAAGACCCTCAAGAGCAAGCAGACCCCCCTGCGCGTGATGACCCTATTAACTAATCTAAACTTATATGCCTCTGTTATGTTTTTTGGTATCGCTACTCAAAATCTTATATAGTCATGTTATGTTTATCCTTGTCAATATGTTAGGGCCGAGCCACTACGCTAGTAGATAATAGTGAACAATAGTCAAGTCATGGACAAATCTGGAACTACCCTTTTGGATCTAAATTTGTAAAAACTAGCCTAAGAAGAAAAATCCCCAGGTATAGGATGTAATTTAAGTTCCATAATCTCTGGGTCTAAGATGTAATTTGATGGAAAAAATACCCGTCACAAGGCCATTTGGCCATCCAATAAAGCCAAATTTTTCCATGCATATCAATATTCTGGTTAAAATGATCAAAACGGGCAGTAACAGTCAAATTTGCAGAGTATTTCAGATCTGATATTCCCACCGGTCATCTACTCTACTCCTGTCAACGCCTGGTACAATTGCTACTGTACTGTACACTTTTGCGATGAGTCGATTTTGGCTTCTCGAACACAGTAATATATAATTTAATTCAAACTAAAACATCTTCCCAAATATTTAAAGTGATAGGCTCTATAATGGGAAGTTGCGATAAGACAGTCATGGCGGTGTTTAATCACTGACTGGGAGCGAAGGACCTTTTTCTGAAACCCAAGAAACAGAGCAAAAAACAAAACGCATTGGATAACGATGAGCGTGACATTAACAACTATTCTTCTGGCCCTTGGAAATAAATGGGGTGACACCTTAGTGTTGGGACTTGAAAAAATGGCAGACAACCGTACGGGTAGTTCAGGAATTTGAATGGTCAAAATTTTTCAAAGGTTAAATCTCCCACTTTTTTCACGCTCTCTTTTGAATGTAGCGACAAGAGAAGTTGAGGCCAGCGGTATACATACAGCTAGCTGGGGCAGTGACAGATTCATTTATTTAATTTTTTTCTGCAATTTGCATTTGTAGGAGGCCGATAGCAGAAAAAAGCAGTCGATCGATAGACACATCATGGTGTCAAGAACTTTTTTGATGGCGGTGGCCATGGTTCTGCTTGCAGGAAGTTTGGATTTTAAATTTGAAGGAGCTTCACCCAAATTTATTGCAGCAGATTCAGGTTCGAAACCCGGGGCCTGCAATTTCACTGCAATTTTCAACTTCGGAGATTCGAATTCGGACACAGGGGGCCTTGTTGCTGGGCTGGGGCTGCGTTCTCTGTTGCCAAACGGGGAATCTTTCTTCCAAAAGCCTACTGGGAGATACTGCGATGGCCGCCTTGTTATCGACTTTTTATGTGCGTCGAGGGTTTTTACAATTTTTTTTTTTGGGGGAATTTCTTCCTGTCATGGATTTGAATTCTAGACTGTGATTGGATTTTTAATGAATGAATGACAGGCGAGGCAATGAATCTGACAATACTGAGCCCGTATTTGGAGTCGGTTGGCTCCGACTTTAGGCATGGATCAAACTTCGCATGCGCTGGCTCCACCGTTAATCAGTCGGCCACCACTTTTTCTTTGCCTGTTCAAGTGAATCAGTTTAACAGATTCAGAGCTCGGGTGATGGATATATTTTCCCAGGGTATAGTTCTCATCTCTATTTCCATTTCTGTGTTTTTGTATATCGATTCAATATGAATACCATCATCATTATAGATTGGTTTATTTGACTGAAAAGGGAATTTTTTCCTCAATCTCTCTGGTAACAGAGGTATTCAGAGGTATTGAGTTAGTTGAATTTAATTTGATGGTTGGTTTTTGGAAATATTTTGAAATTTTGAAATTCAGCCCATGGTCAAATTTTTTTTTTTTGAAAATTCTGGAAATATTTTGAAATTTAATGAGGAGGTCAATTTTTTTTGGGACAATTCTGGAAATATTTTGAAATTTAATCAAAAACGTCAAATTTTTTTATCTTTCTTATTTATTTTATTCTAAAGTATTTATACAATCTTGTTTATCAGATTCTAAAATTTCAGATTAGAGGCTTCTGTGATTCATGATTTAGCAAAAATCTTTCAGAGAAGTAATATAGATATCTTAGGGTCACCTTTGTCAAACTTTTTATCTCGCTCTTATTTATTTTATTCTAAAATATTTATACAATCCTATTTATCAGAGTCTAAAATCTCAGATTGGAGGCTTCTATAATGCATGATTTAAGCAAAAATCTTCAGGAGAAATCACATAGATATCTTAAGGTCATGCACCTCTACCTAACCTCTACCTAGGTTCATGGAGGCCTTTCGAACCTCTACCTAGGTTCATCATGATTATGAACCTCTTAGTGTAACCTTTGCCTAGGTTCATGATGATGAGCCTGGTAGAGATTCGAAACACGTTAATTCTAAAATATCTATGTGATTTCTCTAGAAAATCTTTACTTAAATTTTAGGCCTCCATTCTAAAATATCTATGTGATTTCTCCAAAAAAATCTTTGCTTAAATTTTAATATAAAATATTTATCTGATTCTAAAATATTTCTGAAATTAACAATCTAGGTTTTTGCAGAGAGTCTCTTTTTCTAACTTTTCATGCCACCTTTTATGATTTAAATTTTAGATTTTTTCATGCTACACTGTTTGGGATTTGAATTTTTGCTGAATTTTTCATCGAATAGTGGAGATCAATAGTTGAATTTTGTTGGAATTGTAGATGAGATTTTTCTTGTTACAGTGTTATGATTTGAATTTTTGCTGAATTTTTCTTGGAATGGTATTCTTGTTACAGTGTTATGATTTGAATTTTTGCTGAATTTTTCTTGGAATGGTAGATATTAATAGTTGATTTTTCTTTTGTTGGAATTGCAGATGTTGCTTTTTCTTGTTACAGTGTTATTATTTGAATTTTTGCTCGATTTTTCTTGGAATAGTAGATATTAATAGTTGAATTTTTGTTGGAATTGCAGATGAGGTTGTTCTTGCTACAGTGTTATGATTTGGATTGTTTTGCTGATAATTTTCTTTCTTGGAATTTTAGTTATTAATGGTTGAATTTCTGTTGGAATTGCAGCTGAGGGTATAGGTTAAGTATGACAAGATTTTGTGGATTTTTAAATTAAGTTATACAATAAAACAGCGAAGAGTTTTTTAACTAAAATTATTTACAGAATTAAAGATGCAATGTGGTTTAGATTCATGAAATTTTAGAATTGATAAATTTTTTGATCAACATTATATAACCAGATTTAAATAACGATCGCTGAAAAAGATAATTATTTGCTCCTAGATTAGACGCCTTTTGGTATACCATTAACGACCTTTATAGGATTATTATTGCATTTTAATAGGTAATTTGGATAGTTGTCTTGACTGTTAATTCTTATTTTTAACATAAAATTAATTTATTTTTATTATTATATTTAAATTATATATATATATATTTAAACAAAAAATATTTAAATATTTATTTTTATATCTATATATATATATATATAGATATATATATAGTTTGATAGAAGTCTATGGAGGAATGCTAGACGGCTAAAAGTGGCCTGGGTAAAAAAAATTCAAAAAATCTTGTAGAGGCAGTGTTTGAGTCATGTTTTTGTGGTGGTAATGGATTCAGCACCCTCAAAAACATCTAAGACACTTAAAATTTTAAAATTTAACAACTATAACCTGGATTCATCTTGCCAAATTTTCTTGAAATATGGCTGAAATTTCCAAAACTTTCCAAGAAAAAAATCATGTTTTTGTGACTGAAATAGATTCAGCACCCTCAAAAACATCTAAGACACTGAAAATTTTAAAATTTAACAATTGTAACTTCGATTCATCTTGCCAAATTTTCTTAAAATATGGCTGAAATTTCAGTAACTTCCCAAGAAAAACAGTGTCAGTGAAAAAAAAGTGTTTTGATATAATTAATAAAAAATTTAATTGTTTAAATTTTATTTATTATATGTAAATAATAAATATATTATAATTAATAATAAAATAAAATAATATATTAAAATTTAATATATTTAAATTTATTTTATTTATTTTATTTATTTATTTTTTTTTTTAAATACAGTATCTTTTAATTTATTTTAATTTAATATATATAAATATTAAATAAAATATTTACATTTCCATGTAAATCAAATCATCTTGAAAAACAAATTTCATGTGAAACCCACTCCTCACAAAGAGACAATCTTGTACCTCAACTGGTAAAAATATATACCTTTCCATAAATTTGGTAAATCAAATTATGATGAGAGGAAAAGTCCACCTGAATCCCACTGCTCACAGACAAACAATCTTGTACATCAATTTAATAGTAAATCAAATTGCTGTGGGAGGCAAATTCCATGTGAATCCCACTACCCACAAATAAACAATCATGTACATCAATTTAATAATAACTTGATTATGACTTTATATATATATTAAATTTTATCCAACCAAACTTATTATTATGCATGAGTCTAAAATTATCATCTGTTTTCATTTCTATATATATTTGAATTTTTATTTCTATTTATTTTGAAATGCTAAAATATCAAATAACTATATTATGTTTTAAATATATATATATATATATAAATAATAGGTTGTTTTTATGAATGGACATCTATCTAGCCTGTAATTGCTGGTGTACTTTATTTATATATATATTTTATTTCATTTATATATATAATATAATATTATATATTTAATATTTTATATTTTGTGATTGTCACATTTATCTAATATTTACATGGCGATTTTTTACTCTTTTTTTGAACTTTTAAACAGGTGGTCCGGCTACTGTTAACCTCCCACAGCCTGACATCTTCGACAAAGCCCTTTACACCCTGGACATTGGCCAAAATGACATTTCACATGCCTTCAGTTCGAATCTCACGGAGATAGAAATAAATACCGTGGTCATTCCCCAGATTATTAGCGAATTAATATCGCAACTGAAGGTGACTACTACATGAAAGGGGGTTTTCTGCCTGGTTCGCTGTTCGAACCTTGAATTTATAACCCTAGCTAATCGACAGCGCAATCTTCTTATTTTGCAGTATTTGTACCAGCAAGGGGCTCGGAATTTCGTCGTTCACAATACGGGACCTCTGGGATGTTTGCCGCGAACCCTTGCGGGCATTCGCAGCGACTTACCGGAACTGGATGAGCATGGCTGTGCTGTAGCTTACAACAGAGCCTGCCAAACTTTTAATCTGAAGCTGAAAAATGTGTGCCAACAGCTCAGAGCACAATTCTCGGATGCCGCCATTGTTTATGTCGACATTTATTCAATCAAATACGCTCTCATAGCAAATGCATCTCAATATGGTACGCAGATGAAAAATACACACTGAAATTCTCTCTTTATTTATTCTCTGAGTTTAAAGATTATTCTTTCTGTTATTTTTTTCCCCTTCTTGTGGCGGACAGGATTCGAACACCCGCTGGCAGCCTGCTGCGGATACGGCGGTTTGCCATACAATTATTATGATAAATTGCGCTGCGCTGAGACTGGTGCAGTTAACGGGAGCACTGTTACAGCTGGAGCATGCAAGGATCCCACGAAATCCGTGAGCTGGGATGGAATTCATTATTCTGAAACTGCAAATTTTCATATTGCTTCACAAGTAATGTCTGCCGATTTCTCCGAACCCGCATTATCTCCAAACCAAGCGTGCCATCCTAATCTAGAGATAAAATAGCACTAAAACCTCCAGAATTTTTTTTTGTTTCCCTCGGGAAGTAAAAGTACCATCTTGAAAATCAAGGCGTGACCCCATTTACGAAAACTGGAACGCAAATTATTTTGATGACGCAGGCCTTTTTACCTTTCATTTGTAATTCTCCAGAACCATGTTTAATTATTCAAGTACCCCAGGATTAATTCTCCCATTAATGCAGGACGCATTCATTTAGTAAAATAATTAAGATTAATTTTCCGGTTAATAGGGCACAATATTTGGATTTTTAAATATTTAATTTAAGAAGAAGAAGCCATTTTTGTCATCATAGTTTTAAAATATTAAATGTATAAAAAAACATGGGGTTGCTAAAACTTTTCGATCGCGCAGTGTGCACTCGTCAATAAATCCGCGCTAATAAATTATATTTGGGATAAATCCTGGTCAGATTTTAGATAAGTTAGATTAAAAAATAGGTGGAATTTTTTTATTTTTATTTTTCATTGTGCAATGTTGTCATCAATAAATCTTTGTTTATAAATTGTAATTAAATTTGGATAAATTAAATTAAAAAATAGACGAAAAAACTTCTAAAAAAATCCCTTAAAGACAACTCCAAACTTAAAATCCCTTACAGACAACTCCAAACTTTTAATAGAAAATTAGTTTAATGGTTTTTTAAAAATATAGATTTATCATTTTAAATCGCTGTTTATACTTTTTTTTGTTAAGATACATTAACTTATTTTTCTATGATATTTTTGATTAAATATTTCAATTTAAATAATATTAAAATAAACTCATTATCAAAATAAAACAACAAAAATGTTCATTGCGTCGTAGCTTTTTCGTTTCTTTACGACCTTTATTTTTTGAATTTATCTGTGACATTTCTTTAATATTACCAATATTTGTTTGAACCTAAAATTATTTAACAATTTAATTAAATAAATTATTTCATTAAAAATGTTTAAATTTATTTGTATTTTTTTTTAATTTATTCTTTACTATCCTATTTAAAAAAACCAAAGTACTTACGAATAAAATATTGATATGATGTCACTGTTTATAGGTTATCATTAACCGTAAATATTAAATTTTGTTTTTTAATAATTTTTATAGGAGTTCTCCTACAACATGCCTTCGGTTATAAACTTAATGGGAGACTCATTGCTACACATGTGAAGAGCAGATAGGCTTGTGGAAATTTCCGAGACTCCTGTGGTCTGTTTATCTTTCTTTTTATACCAGCACCTAAGTATGAAGTTGCCACCACCAATATAGTTCTCCATTGCTACACATGTGAAGAACAGATAGGCTTGTGGAAATTTCCGAGATTCCTGTGGTCTGTTTATCTTTCTTTTTATACCAGCACCTAAGTATGAAGTTGCCACCACCAATATAGTTCTCCATTGATACCTTTATACCCGAATTCCAGAAATCAAAGGTATTTATGATTTCTAGAGCTTTTAATTGGGTTTTTCTCTTTAATACCCTAAAGAGTGTTCCGATTTTGATAATACTTTAAGTTTTATAAGAAAAATTTTTAGTCGAAACTTTTTGAAACCAATCAGTGTGGTTCATACTTTGGCATTCCCATTAAGTGCCTTGCACTTTTCAGAACAATGGAAGAGTTTCTCTGCCACTAGTGAAGTCAAAGCATATATATAATATATATATATATATATTTTTTTTTTTAATTTTAGGTTTTATTGTGTTAAAGGCATTCTCTAATTTAATAGGTAAGAAATGTTATATTATGTGAATATTTTGAGTTGGTCAAATTATATAAAAAGATAAACCTAAAGAAACTTGGATTCATTTTAACTCTAGTTCCACAAATAGTTAATAGCAGGCAAATCTCTTAAGGTGTAAACCTTTTTTTAAATGCAAAAAAATTGAAGGAAAGTTTGTACTTCTAGAGATTTGATCCCTCTTGGTGTTTAATAATTGTGGAGTTAATAGTGTTTAATAGATGTGGAGTTAATATGGATCTAAATTGGTTAAGAGTGGAACGATAGATGTCCTGTTGGAGTATGGGATTGACTTGCGGGTTCTTGGATATACTCTTTGGTGTTATAGTGGCAGCCAAGAGGTTTGATTTTTGCCCGAAGTACTCAAACTAGTTTTGATTCACTATAATTAAAAAAATATTATTAATAATTTATTTAACTTAATTTATTTTTATTTTTATGTTTGTGTTTTTGTTTTTTTTTTTTTTTTTTTTTTTTTCCTAAATAAAATTACTCTATTAACATTAAAGGGGTAAAATTACATCTAGACCATAGTAAAAAACAATTGCCCTGTAGGAGTGGCAGAGAAAATCAGACATTGTCCTTGACAGAGAACTTAGCTGAGAACTAGTATTCAAATCCCACGCAGGGGAACAAGTATTGACCTTCTTACCGTGCTTGCAAAAATTCAAAGAAACATGCAAATTGAACCATATCTTGCAACTGTGAACCCACTTATCACAATGAACCAAAAATTGCCCGCTATTATGCGCTGCATTACATGTGACAAAAGCAACAGAGAAAAAACTACACATCTGGGGGCTCTTTCAGAATTCTGCACCAACCGAATTCAGGCAGTTCCCCAGCATGAGCAGCTTTAGTTTTGTCCCTTGCGCGAGCAGCAACAATTTCAGAAGGACCAGGACCCGCCGTATCCATCACCACGTCCAAGGCATTGTGAATTGGGATCTCCAGAACCTGCAAAGGAAAAGGATTTTGCGCAAAGACAGAGGTAGGGCCCTCTTGTTGGGAGTTGGACTCGCCCACCACCTGGGCTTCTTCATGAAAGAACACTGAGATGTGAGTAGTAATTCTTGGACGATTCAGAGTGCAATTGAAGGTAAAAATCGCAGAGCCGAAGGAGGGAGACGACGTAGAGTCTGGAGGGTAATGACTAGGGAGATGGAACCGCCCTCTCCCACTGCGAGTGCGAGGGTAATGGCCGGCTGTGAGTTCGCTGGAGAGGGATGGCAAGGTGGAAGACAGGTTGGAGGGCGCACGCCGAGGAGTACCCCAGCGGCTTCTCATTCTATGGCGAAGATGGGGCATCACAGAGACCGCAACAACACTATGGAAACGAGACCATTCAACCACCGCCACAGAGCTTGGGCTGATCAGAAGAGCATCCAAATGAGGGCGGGAGGCCTCCAGAAGAAACTTGGGAAGAGACGAAGGCGACTTCTTAGGATTGCCTGAGCGAAACCAGACCCATAGGGTGACAGACCATGACCAGACCAGCGAAGCGACATAGACTCCAAAGCAATCCCATAGTTGAGCCTGTATTTATCATACTCTGTCCTGCCTTGAATGGCACCCACCATAACTACTACACTGAAGAGAGTCGAGGCATCACGCAGTCCAGAGCGTGTGGAGGTGGTAAGGAAATCGGTGGATAGGCTAGGCGGATCAAAGCCACCCGAGGTGAAACAAATACACCCCATGATCTCCAAATGCCAAAGTTTATTCTGCGTCGGGTGATAAACCATGTGGTACAGGGTAGGCAGGTGCTGTCCCGCCTCACTCCACCCCTGTCCCATCACCTTAACCAGCTGACTAGACACCCGCATCCGGGGTATTTTTATGTATTTGACTTTAATTAATAATTTAATTTTATAATTTTTATTTAATTTCAATTTTTATTTTTATGTAGTTTAAATAACTTAACATGTCTTCATGTCATTACAAAATCTGTTCATATTGCTTTGTGCTAGACAACTTTTGAAAAAGTAAAAAATAAAATGAGATATTTAATAATTAATATTATATATAAAACATTTTGAGTATGTCAAATTACATTAAAATAAAAATAAAGTAATTAATATAAAAATTTAATGATAAGGGTTAATTATTAATAATTAAACCATCTCGATTTATCATTACTCAAATCTATTAAGTGCCTAGATACGTCAACTTTGTGCAAGCATTTCTAGTTTTGCTCTTAGAAAAGGTGTTTGTATCTTGAGAAGTTTGATCCCCATGACCCTTATAGATCGAGGCTTAAAATGAATCTGGTATAATTAATTTTAATTTTAATTTGAGTGAGTTTAATAATTAAGAATATGTATCAAATATGACAAGTTCAAATAAAGAAAAGATAACCATTTTTTTAATATAACATGAAAAGTTTAGCCTAGTATACAAAAAAACAGTTGATAATTTTAAATTATATACATACTTCAATATGATTTTAGTTAATATAACATTAAAAACTAATATAAAATTTTAACACACTAAGAGGGCAATTAATGTTCATATGGTACTTGTCCATGGTATGGTAAAAAAAGTCTATTTACAAGTTAATAATATCTATGGTAAAATAAGGGTAAACACGCATGACTAAAATAGAATATTTATAAAATATTTTGATTTTTAAATGAGTTATGGTTTTTGTGTATGTGGTATTTGTAACCAATGGTATTGGCCAAAGTGTAAATATGCAAAGTGAAGAATCTTGTTCTATTTTAAATATTAAAATTTTAATTTAAAAAGCGTAGAGTTAAATCAAATAGAATATTTATAAAATATTTAGATTTTGAAATATGTTATGGTTTTTGGGTATGTGGTATTTTTAAGCAATGTTATTGGCATGGAATTGTAACAAAGCCTAAATTATTATGACAGTTCAAATATATATTTTTTAGATTTTTTTTTTAATGTTTAAAATATTTTTATATCTAACAATTCAATTTAAAACCACATAAAAATAATTTACATTAAAAAAATAAATTATTTTTCATTTTCCAAAAGGCTAAGTTTCATATTTATTTTTTTCAAAACTTTAATAAACTTCATGGAAACTATTTAAGAAATTCAAAAGTAATTGAAAGGCTAAAATAAAAAACAATATAATGCCTTCAAAGGGTAAGGGTGTCTTACTCATTGAATCCCAAGAATTTTTCTTCATCTCCATTGTGTCATTGTTTCCATGTATCATCGTTTCCATGTCAAGTTGGAAACCACAATGAACACCATAAATAGCTTCAAAGATTGTCAAATCTATTATCTAGCAAGTTGATTTTGTGAAGGATGGCTTTTTGTTATGAGCCTCTTTCCTCCATGTAATATCCCTTTCAAAATTTTCCATTAAAATATATGAAAAAATGTGAATTCTATTCAACAATACCAACAAAATGCACCAAGAAATTGCTAGAGGATAACGTATAAACCCAGAAATAAAAAGTGTTGTTACTATTTGATGCAGGAGCATCCAAACTTAGCTAGCAATGTGATTGTATGTTCACATGTTGTGGCTAACAAGAGATGAATTTCAGTGACTTGAGTGGTCAAAGTAAGTTTTAGTAGAGAGGGTTTGACCTCTCGAAAATGATCTTTACTTCATTATTGTAATAATTAGAATAAGTACTATTTTTAGATTAAGATATAAGTTGTTAGTATAGGTGTTTAACAGAGCTTGAGAATAGAGATCTAATTGTTAGATTGATTAAAATAGGTATCGAGTTGTTAATGCGGTTAGGATAGGATTCAATTCATAAAAGAGAAAAAGAATGTAATCATAGAAGATTAGATGATTGAGAACAGAGTGAGTAACTGAGAGTTTGAGTAACAGAGATAGGGATGAGATTGAACAGAGGACAAAAAACTGTTGTAATCAAACCAAGAGGGCCAAGACTCTGTAATTTACATTTTGTTGAATAAATGATCAAGTGTGGTGTTGCGTGTTAATCCTGGTGCATAAATTCATTTGTATCTGTGTATCGGCATTCAAGACTTATTCGGGTATTTTTGTCTATTTAAACGCTTTATTCATAAATCGTAGTAGAATAGTATTAAGTGTTAATAATGAGCTTAAACGCTAAAAACCTTTCCTTAAGAACCTTTTCTTAAAGAATGAAATAAAGCACGTGGGTTGTATTTGATAAGAAGGAAGCGATATCTTGCGCGCTCGAAATGAGGTAAATGGTATTGTTCCAAGTCCATGTGATTAACCTTAGCTGCCGACACATAGTCGAGGAAAACCACTTTTCTCGCGTGCTCTCAATTTGATATCGATTGTGTAAGAATCCGCGTGAGATTGCGTGACCGTTGTTCAATTGGATGGGTCACTTCGACGGTGGAAATCGTCTGGCTAGTTTGCGAGTGGATGACGTGATATCCGTTGGATTTGGAGAGGTGAGATCAATGGTGTTGATTAAAACACACGGTCTGAGGAAAAGTCAAGGTGGGACTGACGGTGATTGGTCAAGATAAGCGTGACCCTTAGAAGGAAAACACAGGTAAAGAACTTGTTTGCATGCAGCTGATTGGTTATAAAGTTAACCATTATTCTAATTACAGACTACGACCTCATTGTTCGTCAACCTCTTGCGTCACTATTGCAAATTAATAAATATTGCACATACTTGTAGAACACAGAATATATGCAACAAATTATGCTTTATTTATATTGATATAAAATACAATAATATAATAGATGGAAGTGACCGAGACAATGACGACCACCAAATAATTTTCTACAATATTTAACTTGGCCTCCAAAATAGCAACTGGAAACTAATGCCCAAATTGATATTTGGAATGATCCTCACTCCAATCTTCAGATTTGTTGTAGATCTAATCTCCAGTAATATCATTGAAACGTTGTGAGATATTTGGGTGAAATCTCCTTAATGGTGGGTTGGGTAAATTCATCCAAGTTACAATAGGAAACCCAAGGGGTTTACTCTTTACCCAAGGGTTTTACTCCTTGGGATTGCTGAAGTCTCTAATAAGAAAATTACTCAACTCCAAGATGTCCCAAATGATTTTATTCCCCTCCTTTTTATAGATCTATTGGATCTCTCTTCGACCTTCTAGAAGCACTTTATTTTATTATTTTATTTCCATTCTAGAAGATTCTCCTCTTTACTTTATTTGACTTTTATTTTATTCACTTTACACCTTATGGCCTTTTTAAGCATTTCCCCCCTTAAATTTGTTTAATTACTGACTAATTAAAGTCACTTTTAATCTACGGAAATGGTAAATCTGCCTGTACAATCTCTCTGGCCACTGAAAGTCACTTTTCACCATCCCATCCTTTAGATCTCTTTGCCCTAGTTCCAATGAGCTATTAAACAAAGGTGTTTAATCAAATACTCCTCCCTAAATGACACCTTAAGTGTATTTAATTAAGATATGTTCAATAATAACACCATTTTATGGGAATTTTCAGAATGCAGTGGAATCAAGAATAAGTTTTCTAGAATTGACCTTGATGATGAATTATGCCAAGCAATTTCTGTCAAACCCCATTAGTATCCTCC
Organism: Pinus taeda; assembly: GCA_000404065.3. Lineage (NCBI taxonomy): Eukaryota > Viridiplantae > Streptophyta > Pinopsida > Pinales > Pinaceae > Pinus > Pinus taeda. Next base: position 106,764 of record APFE031456015.1, read on the forward strand.
AAAACTATCTAGGCCCATTAATAACAAAATCTCGCTCTTGTGACTAGGTTGTCTCCAACCTTGGAAATCCATCCTAGCCGCATCATAAGGGAAACTGAAAATGGGGACATTACAAATCCTCCCACCCCAAGATTGTTTATGTTCAAGAAATCTATATATGACCATTACAGAGGCATCTATACATCGATGCAAGGGTACCATATAAACCATTTTATGACATCATGCCTCCATGCCAACTAACCATGAATGGATCCCTCAATGTGTGAATCCCAAACCAACATAGACTCAACTTGCCATCAGTAGGTCCACCTGGATCCAAGGAAAATTTTAAGAACCACCCTAAATTTATATGTATAATAAATGGTCGAATCCCCATGATACATAAGGAAAAATGGGAGACGATTTTATCAATAATATAATATGTATATATAATTTTTTTGGCAAATCTCTCACCAGATTATATTATCTTGTAAAGTCATGCCGAATCTTTCACTGTATTATAAAATCTTGTAAGATCTTGGCAAATCTTTCACTGAATAATAAAACATTGTGAAGTCTTGGTGAATGTTTTGTTAAAGTATGAAACCATATATGATACTATGAAAACATATTCATTAAATTGTAATATACTAACATACATGTTTGGAAAAAAGAAAGATAATTTTCTCTTCCTACAAACAATGTTGCAAGTTTCAGTGACCATGTTTGTCAAGGTTCTTACTGTACACTCTTTCATATCCTTCTATTAGTTTTGATAATATTCCACAAGAAAGTTCTTGTAGGTGTTGATCTTGACCACCAGTTTTGTCAAGGTAGGAGTGATTAATCTTTTCTCTACCATTTTTGTCAAGCTATCAAATTTCTTTCTTATTCCATAGACTCCAACTGCGAGATAAAAAGATACACATCAAGTTTGTTTACCCCAACATGCCAACAAGTAGCAAGCCCCAAATATATAATATAAGAAAGTAGTAGGTATCCCAAAGGCCTGAAGGGGATCTAATGGAAATAAGTGATCGTTGTCAGAAGCCTTCCAATCAATATATAAATATATATACATAGATTTATTGTTATTTTAATTAGAAATATTCAATTAAATAATAAAATTTAATTACGTCTCTCCCAATCTAAATTGCTTATTAGCATAATTCACTACCTTTATACATCTTGCATTTTTTAACAGCCTTGTAACATGTGGATTAATTTCATTTTTGGTACAATATCTGCCTTTTAGGACAATATTATGCAATGGATCATCCCCTACAGATCATTATGACAAACTAAGAATAATATAGAAGATGAAAGGTTTTACAAACCAACATATTTTTCAAACAACTAATCCAAACAAAGAATAACAGAGAAGATGAAAGGTTGTACAAACCAGCATATTTTTCAAACAACTAATCCAACATCAGTACCTTAACTTTTTCATAAATATATCATATTGAGAACGTTTGAAAAATGGTGGGAAATCTCAGACTATCTCTCTTCTGCGAGGGTGATGGTGAAAGAGTGATAAGATTTTATTGTTTTGATTTTTTTTCTTGTTAAATCATAAAAACCAATATTAATGGAGATATTGGTATTTTTTACTAAATTTTGTGAAGTGACTAAATGTAGCTTTAACCATTCACCTTAAAATGTTTTTTACAATATAATTTCCTAAGTATATTTAATATCTTCATTATCATAAAAACCAACCTATATCCATCTTAACTCCACATCTACCACATTAGAGGGATGAAATCTATTTATCCCTCTCAGCACTGGGTAGACCCAGAATTAAGATGGATCTAAGCTGATAGAATTTCCCCTTTAAATAGTCTATGCTCACATGAATACCATGGTATTACCATGGGTTATCATAAACCTGAGTGTAAAAACTAACAATTATTAATTTATAAAAATTAATAAAATCAATAATTGATTTTTTATCTTATTCTTTTATTTTAACAATGTTTAAGTGACATTAAACTACAAGATCCATTTTCACTCTTGATCTACCAATCCTCGAGAGGGATCAAATATTTTTTAACTCTAAGCTAGTTTGCATATCACGATATTTGATCCCTCTCGGTGCTTAATAGATCCAGTGTAAAGATGGATCTATGTTGGTTTAATTCCCCCTTTAAATAGGCTACATTCCACGTGAATACCATGTGCCATATTTATTTTTATTAATACTAATATTAGGGTTAAGATTGTTTTTTTTGCATGGTAGTAATAATAATTTGGCCCATAGGCTTCACCTAGATATAACACATTTTTTGAGTGTCCTTAAATATAAGGTGACTTATGGAGTAATATATATATATATATATATTATATTATATATATATATTTATTATTTATTTACCATACCTCTCGTTTATTTATATTTTTATTAATTTACCATACTTTTTCTATAAATATGGTATTTGGCCCATAGGATTCACTTAAATAAAAACCTCTTTTTTAAGCCTTCTTAAAATAGAAAGAGGGTTATGGACTAAAATATAAAAAGAGTTTTTATTTATTTACCATATCTCTAGTTTATTTATATTTATATTTAATTACCATACATATAGTTTATTTATATTTTTATCTATTTACCATGCCTTCGGAGTAAGTATAAAAATAAGTTTTATTTATTTAGCATACCTCCACTTTATTTATATTTTTATTTATTTACACCTTTGCATGTTAGTGAATATAAGGTGACTTATAAAGTAAATATAAAAAAATGTTTTATTTATTTACCATACATCTCGTTTATTTATATTTTTATTAATTTACCATACCTCTTTTATAAATATGTATTTGGTCCATAGGATTCACTTAAACAAAACCTCTTTTTTGAGTAGGGTTATGGACTAAATATAAAAAGGGTTTTTATTTATTTACCATACCTCTAGTTTATTTATATTTTTATTTATTTACCATACCTTTGAAGTCAGTATAACAATAGGTTTTATTTATTTACCATACCTCCAATTTATTTATATTTTTATTTATTGGGACCAAATACAACCTCCCAAACTAGAAAATGGGTGAATGCAAACAAATTTAACATTGCAAAGCAGAAAACTAGGCGATTGTAATGGAATATAACCTCCCAAACCAGACGAATTGGGTCAAATGAGTATTTTCATAGTTTATCCACACTTTTTTTTGGGCTAAAATGAAAAAGAATGTTATTTTAAATAAAAGTTGGGCTAAATATATGAAATGGGTGTTTTACAAAAATTTTACCCCTCTAAAATGAAAAACCCCTTAACTTTCGCCCTTGAGCTAAAATTTGCCCCTAAAATTTACCATGCCTCGATCCTAGTTCCACCATGGAAAATAATTATCACCCATGCCTAAGGGCTCCTACTATATTATACCCTTAGCTAAAAATGTCCTCCCAAGAATCACCCCATCAATAAGATACCAACTCCTAATCTCTCGACAATCCATCTCGTGGGAAGGATTAAATGCATGAATACCTACACATGGAATAAGTCCATTGTATCAACATTTCTCCATGCCCAACTCATGTTGCTTCGCCTGGTACACCAACAAGATCCATCTAGAATATTTTTCCCTCTTTCTCCAATGGGCAGAGGTGGGCTAATAGTGTTGTAGGCCTTATCTATGTAATCCTTAAAAGGGCTACTCTATATCTCCAAAGTATACTCTTGTTTTTACTTCACTAGGAACCTCATCCATCCTTCAATGCTAGACAACTAGGCCATTGAATCAACACACACCACTCTAGATAAAATCCTCAATTTTATTGTTCTGCTGCAAGATGGTGCCTCGTACTTTCTGGATCTTTTTCTTCAATGCCATAAGATTAGTCTTGAAATGATCAATCTTCTCCTGACAACTATTATCTGAAAGTATTTTAGCTATGATGGTTTTCTCTACTTCTATTTTCAACTCATCAATGGGTGGGCCCAAAGATGGATGCTCAACCACCTCCACCACATCTCCAACTTGAATCTTCAATTGACTCTAAAGATGGTTCATCATGCACGATGTGCATATCATTCTCCTCATCTAACTCATGCTCCTCTATATGCTCTTCAAGTTGGATCATTAGTAGCTCATCTCGAAAGTCTCCTTGAATGTATTCTCCTTAGTTTTCTTCACATATGGGGTCAATTTTCTACTTGTTGGGATGGGGTCCCCTATGTTAGTTTTGGGGTTAAAAACCCAAGTTTTGATGTATTTTATGTAAATGATGTAAAGTCTCTGTGATTTGTTGGTGCAGAGCACGTAGATGATTAGAAGTCAAAGGGGTTTTAACCCCTTGATTATGTAAAGTTTGGGTCACCTTTGAGACCCACCCATGGCCCGATAACTATGGGATTGTATGTAAAAGGATATAAATAGGTGTGTCTTAGAGAGTCTAAGAAGTAATAAAAGAATATAATATATGAGGACGACGAATGAAGCCTTAGAAGTGTTAGTGCAAGGAAGTGGGCCAGATAGGAGAAGAAAGGCTTTGTAGCTGAGTGCACAAAGGCCTAGGTAGAGTCCACAACTGAATGCACGGACCCCTACAACTGAGTGTGCAGGGTAGTCTTGATTCTATGAAGTTGAACTGAAGATCAATAAAGAAGATTACCGAAGAAATACTATGTATATCTATTATCTCTGTTTACTTCTGTTTACGATATGTGTTGTGGATGAATAATGTGTTTAAGAAATATTGATCTAATGATGCACAATTCACTTGAATAAGTCTTAATAGATGAACACAATGCATGTTAAGTACTTTTGTGAAGACTATGTTGAATTTTGTTATGTTTTCTAAATAACTTAAGTAGATCTACACGAACACTAATATAGGATTGTTCTCTAATGAGCGTAAGTGGATAAATCAACTGAAAAAGGTCCACAAAAGCCAATCATAGATCTTTGCGAAAACTGCTTGAATAGAGTTGCAATACCGAGCTCTAGGGGCTTATAAATATGCACAAAGGTAGATATAGAGCTCTAAAAGACATCACATTGATCGTTGGATGTGGAAACTTGGTTCCAACATCCCCCCATACTACTTTGGGTGAGACTGTAGCCTGTGCTACGTGGTTGTTGCGGAAAGGGCCAGTAGTGTAGGGTTTCGTAGGTTGTTGCAACTAACTCTGAACCTAGGTCAAGACCCCCTAACCCAACACTACTCATCCCCTTCAACCATTAAACATGGATGCATAGGTGAGTTGCTATCATCATCATCACTTGAATGCTCATTCTCTTCATAGGTATCTTCATGAAAATCAATGGACTCAACTATAATAGAAGAATCCTCATCAGAATTATCATATGGAATATCTTCTACCATTTCACCCAAGCATGAGTGATTAGGCTCCCAATGACCCTTGCAAATAAATAAAACACCTTTCCTCCTTAACTCATTCTTGCTTCTTGTTTTACCCTATGTATCCTTGTCTCCACCACAAATATTCATCGACTCCTTCTTGGTCAACTTCCTTTTGAAGAATTTCATGTTTTGCTCAACCAAACTTTTGGCTAGTTCATAAGCAGTAGGTGACAAAACCTATTTCTTCCTCCAAATAGACAAAAATATGGACTGCAACATCCTCCAAATGGCATCATGGTTACCCATAACTCTAGCCATGATCTCTAAAATATCGAGCCACTTCCCAAAGGTAGGACCCAAGGTGTCATGCAACCCATGAATATTTTCTTCTAACATCTGGAAATATTCACTCATAATGTCATCATTGTAAGGAAGCATAGGGGATTCAGTTATTATGATAATCTCATTGAGACATGAGAAAATTATAATTTTGGCCCTTTCACAAGGGTGCTCAAAGAATCTCTGCTGGATCAAGGCAATCATTGTTGGTTTTAGTGCCTAATTTAGAATCCTTAAATTTGATTAATTCACCTTGCATTAGGGGAATTTTGAGGTCTAAAATGGGCCTACTAAGAAAAATGTACAATGTTATGAAACCAGCTCTCAAAAAGATAGAAAAGATATATAAACACCTTCAAAATAAGCCTCTTCGAGGGGGAAAGCTCCTTTACATTACACAAACAAACAATTCTTGGATGATACAAATGATAAGGCCTCCTTTCTATATATAGGATTCTAAGGGGTCATAATATAATTAGGTCCGACATAACAATAATAATGTAAGGGAACAAAAATAACAATAGTGGGCTTCTATGGAGCACAATAATAATAATAAGGGGACTACATGGGCACAACAATATAATAAGGAGGTTGCACTAATAACAATAAGGGGTTACACTAGTAGTATAGGGACCTAACTATTACAAATCCATTTGGGCACATCAACCCCAACTTACAGATCAATATTATTAGGGCTCATCAATACCTAATTTAGTCATTACATGCCCTAAACAAGTCAACCATCAGAATGCCTAGCTTCCCAAGAAGTTTCATGACCAAAATCATCCAGAAACTGCCTCTAAGAAGATCAACATAGGTAGGCCTTCATTAGGGTGCATTGCAATGCAAACCATACACTGATAAGGTGCTATGCAGTGCACTTTAGCCTTCTTTGGCTTGCCCTAGGTAAATTTGAGCAAATTTCCATGAGGGTTTGAAAGATTCCTTGTCCATTGGATGCATTTAGAAGTTTCTCAAGGCTATATACTTCTTTGAGCTCACATTTGGATGAGGAAGGGAGTTAAGGAACATCAATCCCTTATCCCTTCCCCCATGGAGCTAAATTCTAAGTTTGGGAGGGCATTCATTATCACCATTTATGGCATAACTTCCTTCATTCACTTATAAAAAGACTACACATCTAAGTGACCAAGGGCTAGTTGGGCTGGAAATTATTGAATTATAGGGAGATGCTGTTAGTATGAGACTTGAGTTGATTTCAAGTATTTTAATTATGTCAAAATGTCTTGCTTGTTATGAGGAGAGGATGGGATTGAACTAGAGGAGTGATGCTGAATCGAGAAAATTAGGTTGTAACTCTTCCTTTTACTAATAAAGTGTTCAAAGCTTTTTCCATATGCTTGTGTTAGTCATTTATGCTTTCATATGTGTATCATATAATTGATTCCAAGCTATGTTTAATCAATACATAATTATCATATGCTTTGAATAGTTTTGTCTTCTGTCTATGTGCAGGTACTCTTCAAGCAGATTAAGTACGAAGAGGAGTGATAGAGTTGGTCAAGGGAGATAAGGAGAAAGCAAAAGCTACAGGTGGGCTTCTTTGCCTCTTATTTAATCTATTGGTCATAGAAAATGTAGAGAATTATTTGCACTATTGTTCTAGACTTAGCTACTAGTCTAAGGGTTTAAGCATTTATCCGTAGACACTAAAACTTCCCAAAACAAATTGGCGAATCTGCTGGGGAAGATTACCTTTCCTAGTAGCTAACCCACCTCCTTAGACACCTTGATATACTTGTTGTAATTCAACCTTTTGCATTGAATTTTGGTTAAAATTTGAAGTTAGATGACTCTTGAGTGGCCTCACAGGAATCAACTTAGGCTAGCCTTAGAGACAATGCTCTGCAGCGCAGTTAGGCCTCCTTTGACCTACACTGATTAACCTTGAAATATTTCAATTAGCGCATATGGGCCCTCTTTGACTTGCACTGATCAGTGCAGATATGCCGTCTTTGACCTGTGCTGATCAATCTTGAAATCATTGAAATCAGTACAGGCTTAAGTGAGGGACAGTTCTCTACAGCGCAGTTAGCCCCTCTTTGACCTGCGCTGATCAACCTTAGGTCAAATTCCCACCTTTGGATTGAGTTTTTGCCAAAATTCTTCTGATTGCTTGCTTGTTGAATGTTAATGATCTCATCTCTCAGAAAATAGGTTTTCATCTCCTTAGCCAACCCTAATTTGATTGGATTGATTAATGTTTCTTTAATGTTTTCTTTGTCATTATCAGTCTATAGTCAAAGTTAGTTTTTGGTCGATTAATCTTTGTCGAAAGAAAGTGTCATAAAGTTGTCTTTTGCTTCAAAAGTTGAATTGTCGTAAATTCTTCATTCATAAAAGATTGATTGACTGATGTGTGCATATGATTAATCTTTGTTCGAAAGAAAGTGTCATAAAGTCGTCTTTCCTTCAAAAACTAAATTGTCGTAAAGTCTTCATTATTAAAAGGTTGATTCATTTATATGTGCATATGGTTTGTATTTTTGTCTAAAGTGTCATAATTCCTCATTTCTTTGAAATAGAAAGTGGCGTAAATTCTTCCTTTCCTTGAAAAGAAATTGTCACAAAATCGTCATTTTTATGAAAAGAGATTTTTGATCGATTATGCATATTTCCTTTTTTTTCATCATAACATTAAGGGATTTGAAAAGAAAAACTTGCATTGTTCATATTGTAGTTTGTGAATGCTTGAAAGGAATAGCTAGGGAAATTGCATTAGTTTTGCTCTTCGCTCTTCGTCAAAGACTTGATTGCTCTATCCCTACTAGCTAAGGATTTTCATTGTTAAATTGAATGGAAAGAATGTTTATCATATTTTTTAGGAATTGCAAACATACATCACGTGGTGAAAATTGAAAGGAAAATTCTAAAGAAGATGAACTTAAAATTGATCTAAATTTACCTAATGGAGCATTGTCACTTAACGAAAAATATTTAGAGGCCTAGGCTAGAGATGTGTTTCGGCGTCATAAAACAAAGCAGATGTCGCTAACTTGTCTGCAATATATCCGAGTGTGATACCTCATTCCACGTACATGAGTATATCGTAGCTCATCCACGTGCCTTCGGGTATATAGGGTGGTGTTATAGTACGTAAAGTATATGGGAATGCTCTCACTGTGCGGTTTTGCATTAGATAGTGCTTATACTGACTGGGCCTCCACGTACCTTTGGGTATATATGGGAGGAAAAAATATAGGTTTCTATCCATTCTTAGCTAACCGAGTCGGCCGCCTTGTACATTGTGATACACTGAACACAACATTTGAGGAGATTTCCTACCCGTACTTCTTGGTTCGCCAGGAGTTATTCTGCAGTGCACAGTTGCTTGGTAAACCTTTTTGCCTAGATTATCCCTCTTTTGTTTTTTTTTATGTTACTTTGATTAAAATAAAATTAATTGACAACGGATAACATCCTCATCCCTCGCTCCCTAGTTGATCTTAGGTTGAAACATATGGTGACAAATCAGAGTTCACTGATCAAGGAATTCCTTTTGATGGAAATCCTAGTCCTTTTCCTCCTTTCGGAAATATTGGTGCTACCTATATGGATACATTGTCCCTTCTGGGGTTTACCATTTGCTTGCCAGTATGGTTGTTTTCAACCTCCTTGGTTCAAAATGTCATGATTTCTGCACAATTGAGTACACCTCCAACTGGACAAAATCAACCAACAGTTGATTTGAAAGTTGACCCTTTTCCTTCTTCCTTTTTTGTTTCTTCCTCCCCTTCTTCCTCTTCACCTGGTGAAAGTATTGGTACTAGTAACCAGGTGGCTAAGAAGAAGAAGAAGAAGAAGAAGAAGAAGAAGAAGCAAATTCAACAAAGGGGCAACGAAGCAACCATTGCTTTGAATGCACCATTTGATGAGAAATTGTCCATAAAGCCTCACAAAGTTTGATATCCATGCAAATTTTGTGTAGGAGACCATCTTCTTCGAAATTGTCCTAATATTCCTTAGATCTTAGAAGAATGGTCTTGCTATTCACATCATCCTGTGTCATCAACTTCTAGAGATCGTGCTAGTGACACACCATCAACTAGTGGTAGTAAAGTTCATGGAGACAAGGGTAAAGTTAAGTTTCCCTATAGTTTATGTGAAGTGAATCACCCCATTCACCATTCTCCATATCTAGATGAAGCCAAAAAAGTGTTGGATAACAGTCATGCTTCACCACAACGATTTCCATGTGGTTATAGGAGACTATCCCTTAATGCTTCACTAGTTGATGAATTGAATAACCAAAATCAACTGTCGGTCAAAACCACTCTCTCTAAAAGTGAATCCTATGAGTCTATACCTAACCCAAATCAACAGGTCAAGGTAACAGTTGACCCAATTTCACCTTTATTAAATTGTACCTTTCCCAAAGAGAGTGAATATGATATCAGTCAAGTTCCTTTTGTTTCTTCAGATTCAAATAAGCTTGGGAGAAATCCTCCTATAACATCAAGACATGAGGAAAATCCTCCTGCTCTTGTAACTCAAGGGGTTAATTCTCCTGCTCTTACGGTACCCCCTCCATGTAGTCTAATCACTTCCTTTGATTGGAACTGACTGGTAGGATTGCGTCTTCCTTGTTATGTGCCTTTCTAGATCATAGTACATGTTTGTAATATGATTGTATCTGGAACTATTATAGATGAAGGTTCATCTGTGAGTATCCTTTCCTCAACTGCTTGGCAAGTGCTTGGTTTGCCACCGCTTATGCCTGTTACCCAGAATCTGTTGGCTTTTAACAAAGGAACCAGTTGACCATTAGGGATCCTTCCTCAGTTACCTATTACTTTGGGAGGAAAATTTGTTTATTTGAACGTGATGGTAGTCCCAGGCCCTTTAGATTATAACTTACTACTAGGGCATGACTATGTTTATGAAATGGGAGCTATTGTTTCAACACTCTTTCGAGTGATTTGTTTCGCGCATGAAGGTAGAATTGTCACCGTTGACCAACTTTCACTTCCTGATCCAAATATGGCTTCCAGTCAACCATATTCCCTAATTGGTCCTTTTGTACCAATCGTATCATCCCTGCCATGGTTAATTATGTGGCAACCTGTTCCATACCTACATCAACTGATGATCAATTCAGTGATGTTGTACACCATGTACTAGGGGCATTGGAGCCAGATCTCTCCTTCATGACCTCTTATTGGTTGTGATTGAAATATGAGGATAGTTTTTCGTCTTGTATCAACCTCATCAAAAAATGAAACAAAGGGTATAAGGATAGTTCTTTTACTGTGTCAACCTCGTTAAAAAATGAAACAGGTCCATGAGGATAATTATTTTACTGTGTCAACCTCATTAAAAAAGGAAACCGGCCCCACGAGGATAGTTCCTTGTCTTGTGTCAACCTCATTAAACAATGAAATAAGGAATATGAGGATAGTTCTTTAATGTGTCAACCTCATTAAAAAATGAAACAGGTTCACGAGGAAAATTCTTGGTATTGTGTCAACCTTGTTAAAAGATGAAGCAAAGGGTATGAGGATAGTTCTTTTGTTGTGTCAACCTCATTAAAAAGTGAAACAGGTCCATGAGGATAGTTCTTTTACTGTGTCAACCTTGTCAAAAAATGAAACAGGTCCACGAGGACAGTTCCTAGTCTTGTGTCAACCTCGTTAAAAAAATGAAACAAAGGGTATGAGAATAGTTCCTTGTCTTGTGTCAACCTCGTTAAAAAAATAAAATGAAACAACTCCTATGAGCATTGTTCCTTGTCTTGTGTCAAGCTTGTTAAAAAATGAAACAAGGAATTTGAGCATAGTTCCTTGTCTTGTGTGAAGCTCATTAAAAAATGAAACAAGGTCCCTTGGAGCAAAGTTCCAAGTCGAGTCTTTGATTAGATATCGTAAAATCCCAGTCCAGTCTTTCACATGATCTCATAAAAGAACCTTCATTCCATCTGCCTGATAGCCACAAGTAGTCTACTTAGGTGAATGCAATAAAGCTTGGGGGGCATGCACCTAGTGGTAAAATTTAGTTTCCCTGTAGGTTATGTGAAGGTAATAACTCCATTCACCTTTGTCCCTATTTGGACGAAGCCAAAAAGGTGTTGGATAACTGTCCTACTTCACCGTAGCCACTTCCATCTGGTTACAAGAGACTCTCCCTTTCATCATGCTGGGGGCATGTAAACCAATCTCAAGCATAGCTCTTCGTTTCAAGCTTGTGCAAAAATGAAACTAAATCCAAGCATAGTTTTTCATTTCAAGCTTGTGTAAACATGAAACTGAATCCAAGAATAGTTCCTTATGGTTCAAGCTTGTGTAAAAATGAACCCATTTCCATTTTAACCCTTGTGATTTCCATTCTATCAGCCTTTTTGTTAGATGAGCCTTGGTTGTTTCCATCCCTCGCCACAATCCCTTTGGCTGATCATACACTTTCACTTGGTTGTTTACCCTTTTTGAGGAACAGTTGCAATGAGTGGTCTTATTAGCCAACCTCTTCACATAAATCAACATTTTTGAGAAGTTCCAACATCACCAGAACCTGTTGCTACCCTAGACACCACTCATTCCTCAAAATGGAGTCCTATTTAAGCTCTTTTTAGACTCTCTAAATATGAAAATATTATCGAGCACTTGTCCATTCCATCTCGTTAAAGGATTGGAAACGATATCTCTCTTGTATTATTTTATGTTTTTTTCAGAATTGAGAGATTATTTTACGAAAAAGAACTTGAGGATTTTTCTTTTCGTCCCTTTTCAAACTCTCTAAACATGAAAAGGACCGAGTTATCTTTTTCGTTAAACTCGTTAAAAACATCAAATAGCAACAAACTTGTCCATCTAGACAAGACCGAGTTTCACATTCGCTAGACTCGTTAAAGCATCAAATAGTGATGGATTCACCTGAAGGGTGAAATTATATGACAAGCATATGTTATCCTCCTCAAGCTTGATAAAAAATAAAGAGGTATTGGTTAGAAATGACTGGGGAAAATTGGAAAAAGGGGAAAACACTTTATGGTAGCAAGTCGCTCTTGAACATGACACTTTCACCTCATCACCGTGACTATGTGGGTTGGGTCATTCAGCTTGATCGTTATCATACCGTTGGTCTATCATACCATCCATTACTTTGTTGTGGGTCAATGCTACCAATTCATCTTAGTGTCATCGACATGTTCAAGAGAAGTCATTCAGTTCAAACTTCATCCTTTGCAATACCATAAACCTTCATTTTCATGACCGCCTTTCCTAAACCTTCTATCATTAGTTGATTCTCATCTCCAAAAGTCATTTACCTCATTTTGTGTCGTTGATGTGGGATGCATCAAGGCCCTCCTGTGACGCATTGCTTCTTGTCGACATCAGCACATTATCCAAGAAGTTGACTTAGAAACACCCTTTCAGTACCTTGAGGCTTGCATCCATCAATGACAGGTTTCTCGCTTCCGGCGATAGGTTGACATCACTAACCTTCGACCGAAAGACTTTGTATGGTGTTCGACATCAAATCATTTATTCATGCCATGTGAAATGTACTGTGGTACCTTGAGGGTCATCATCATTATCGGTGATTCCTCACGTGTCCGTTAACGACTTACATCATTGGCTGGTAATTAGACAATGTCTTCCCATGTTCAACTTTAGAACATCACATGGTTAGACTTGTACTTAAGCGGAAGATTGAACGAGATTGAAGACCTCAGATCTAGTTTCATCCATTCGGACTGCGATATTTTCAGGAGTACTAAATCAAATATACAATCGCCTTACATACATGGTCAACCATTCATGGGTCTATATCTATAGACGACTGTATTTGTACATGTATTGAAAGTTTATAAGCTGAGCATGGGTATGTCCTCCCTCAGCAAGTTCATGAGAAAAAACCAAATTATCATGATTTATCTATTGTAATTGATGCAGGTCACCTTCCGCTTCGAAGCCTTCTCTCCACATGATAAAGCATTTCACTTGACATACATATTTACGACTTCATGCTTTAGGGGGTAACTATTACAGATCCATTTGGGCACATCAACCCCCACTTACAGATCAATATTATTAGTGCTCATCAACCCCTAATTCAGTTTTTACACGCCCTAAACAAGTCAACCATCAGAATGCCTAGCTTCCAAAGAAGTTTCATGACCAAAATCATCTAGAAACTGCCTCTAAGAAGATCAGAGCATGTAGGCCTTCATTAGGGTGTGCTAAAATGCAAACAATACACTGATATGGTGCTATATAGTGCACTTGAGCCCTCTTTGGCCTGCACTAGGAGAATTTGAGCGAATTTCCATGAGGGTTTGAAATATTCCTTGTCCATTGGATGCCTCTAGAAGTTTCTCAAGGCTACCTACTCCTTTGAGCTCGTATTTGGATGAGGAAGGGAGTTAAGGAACATCAATCCATTATCCCTTCCTCCATGGAACTAAATTTTAAGTTTGGGAGGGCATTCATTATCACCATTTAAAAATAAATTCCTTCATTCACCTATAAAAAGACCACTCATCTAAGTGATCAGGGGTGGGCTGGGCTGGAAATTATTGAATTATAGGGAGATGCTATTAGTATGAGACTTGAATTGATTTCAAGTATTGTAATTATGTCAAAATGTCTTTCTTGTTATGAGGAGAGGATGGGATTGAACCGCAGGAGTGACGCTGAATCGAGCAAATTGGGTTGTAACTATTCCTTTTACTAATAAAGTGTTCAAATTTTTTTCCATATGCTTGTGTTATTCATTTATGCTTTCATATGTGTATCATGTACTTGATTCCATGCTATGTTTAATCAACATATCATTATCATATGCTTTAATCGGTTTTGTCTTCTACCTGTGTGTAGGTACTCTTCAACTGGATTAAGTATGGAGAGGAGTGATACAGTTGGTCAAGGGAGATAAGGAGAATGCAAAAGCTACATGAAGGCTTTTTTGCCTCTTATTTAATCTATTGGTCATAGAAAAAGTACAGAATGCTTTTCACTGTTGTTCTAGACTTAGCTACTAGTCTAGGGGTTTAAGCATTTATCCATAGACACTAAAACTTCTCAAAACACTAACATGCACCTCTCCTTCAAAAAGTGTTGTCCTCAACGCTTGAATAGTTTTGGATGCTTTTGTATAAAATTATCATCCTTCCACATGGAATCTTCAACGGTAAGTTCTTCCACTTGATGAGATACTCTAAAATTGCTCGATTTCATAGCTGTCGATTTCTCGATTCTGTGACTACTTCAGGTTCCAATATGATTTTGCCTTCCTTGTCAAGTTCTGGCAATATTATTTGAACTGGGATATTCTGCAACTTTTGAATGAGTTCCCACCCTGCTTCGTCATTCTTCCATTCATCCCTTGCTTCGTTTATCAAATTTGGTTGGATAATTATACCAACCTCTAGCATTTTGACAACCATACTTTCAGTTTCACTCTTTTGGGCATATGGATATCTATAAGGCCTGATGTTTGGAGAAACACTTCCTAGAATCAAATGAATAGCATGATCATGATAATGAATAGGTGGGAGGCCTTTGGGAGTCTCAAATGCCTTGGAATGATTGTCTAAGCCTTTTTGGAGATCTGGAGAAATAGATAATTTCAATGTGGGAACATCTAGCGAGCATAATTGTGAAATTACGCGTATTTTTTCTTTCTTTAGAAGCTTTGTCATTCCGTTAGAGCTGATTATCTTTGCTGGTCTCCCTATGATACCCATTTGTTCAAATTCCTTTCCTTCCAAAGAAAATTTCATGAAAAGTTCTTGAAAATTAAAAGCTATTGTACCAAAGGATTGTAGCCATTGGACTCCTAGTACAACATCAACACCACCCATTGGAATGGAAAGAATTGGGAGTTTCAATACATATTCTCCCATGGATAGCTTGATATTATGGAACTTTCTAGAGCAATTTATGGTTCCTCCACTTGCAACCGTCTCTTGAGACTCTGGTGCTGGATATATGAAACAATTCAATTCCTTGGCTCTACCCGAATCAATCAAAACTATTACCTTTTTCTTCTTGATATGTCATTCTATCTTATATTTTGAGGAGTAGTAATTCCGGCCAATGCATTACAAGATATGGTTGGATTCATTTCTTCTTTCTTTGGGGTTGATACCTGGTGAGTATCCTTTTCTTTTGATGTTTCTTGATCCTTTTCGTCTTGATATTTCACTGCTTGAACCTTCTTCTTCTTGATATGTCCTTTTATCTTGAGAGTTTGAGGAGTGGTAATTCCTACCAATGTAGTACAAGATATGGTCGGATTCATTTGTTCTTTCTCTAGGGTTGGTTCCTGGTGTATATCCTCTTCTTTTAATGCTTCTTGATCCTTTTCTTCCTCCTCTTCACAATCTATGTAAAATAATTTCTTCTCAGCACACTTATGACCTTTAATATATTTGCTATCACAATTGTGACAAAGCCCTTTTGCTCTTTTTTCTTCTAATTGTTGTGGTGTCAACCTTGTAAGTTGTGGAAGGCTAGGAGAAAAGCAACTTCCTTATTTATAGTTGTGAGGGGTAGACTTCCTTGTTTCCATAATTTTTCTTTCCAATTTTCTTGCCAACCTGTATGCCTTCTCCAATGAATCAGGTTCCCAAAAGTGAACCTCATGTTGGATGTTATCTTTTAAAGTCCCTATGAAGACATCAATCCCCTGCTTCTATGGAATACCATTTACCCTTATGTTCACTTTTTTAAAGTACTCAATGTGCTCTACCATTGAACCCTTTTGTTTGATATTTATCAATTGGCTAAAGAAGTTGTTTCTCTCTGTATCCTCATAATGTGCTATCATTTCCTCCGTGAAAATTGACCACACGACAAGTGGTTTATGAGAACAAAGCCCTTTATACCATAAAAATTGATTTAGTTCTAAATATAAAGATGCAATACGTACCTTTTGTAATAGTTTCACCTTATCTAGATCAAAATATTGCTCCATATGTAGTATCCAATTATCGGATATTTGCCATCAAACTTCCTCATATTGTTTTTTCTTGATTTTACAAGCTCAATTTTGAAATGACTATAACTTTGTAATTTAGGATCTTTAAGTTCTGAAATATCAGTCTGTGATATCCCTATGAGTTCTCTTTCTAAGCCCACAAGTCTGATCACAATTGGATTCCCGAAGAAAGAGTATGCCGAATCTCCTGCAATGACCTAATTATAGACTAGTTTAGTAGATTGAACTTGTACGATGTGCCATATATCACTATTTCGACCTTATGTTCTGAAAAGGTTACCTAAAAAACTACAGTTCGTCTTATTTCTATCACTTATGAAATTTGAATTACATGCTCCGAGAGAGAGGTATCACAATTTTCCCAAGGTCACCTGTTTGGGATGTAAAAACTCTAAATGTCTTGGACCATATCTACAAAAATATAGCGAAGAAAAATATGAAATTTGGGTCCAAGTTGCACCAAGATTTAGCCTCAAATGGGTTTTAATTATAAAATCTAAAACTTTGTAGAAAACAAATTATAGCTAAAATTCCACGATGACCTGTTTGAGATGGAATTCTGGATCTTGCAAAAACCCTAACTTCCTCAGGTCATATCTCCGAAAATATAGAGAGACAAGATTTGAACCCGAGGTTTATAATGATTTCCTCTCAAATGGTTTTTTTTGTTTATCTTCTGAAACATCACAGAAAATATGTTATAGCAAAAATTCCACAAAGACCTGTTTGGAGTAGAGAAACCTTAGAATCCAAAGCTCTCATACCAAATGTTATGAAACCAACTCTCAAAAAGATAGAAAAGATAAATAAATGCCTTCAAAATAAGCCTCTTCGAGGGGGAAACCTCCTTTACATTACACAAATGAACAATTCTTGGATGATACAATTGACAAGGCCTCCTTTCTCAATATAGGAGTCTAAGGGGTCATAATATAATCATAATCAACATAACAATAATAATTTAAGGGCACAACAACAACAATAGTGGGCTTTTATGGGGCACAATAATAACAATATGGGGACTACATGGACACAACAATATAATAAGGGGCTTGCACTAATAACAATAAGGAGTTACACTAGTAGTATAGGGGCCTAACATACAACCAAAATAAACTTTATAAGAACCAATATGATTCAAGATGATGATGTCAACCATGGGGGATGATTCACCATTTTTGGAGTAAAAAAGTAAAAAGTTCAAAAAACAATAAAATAATAAAACTATTTTTTCAGCTCATATTTTCAACTTATCTTCCTAAAGGTTTTACTCAAATCTCAAGAAGGAGTAATGGTTGGATGCAAAATTTGATTCTTCATCCAAGGAGTACCCATGTTGCATACTTTTAATGGACCCTACTACATGAAAAATGAGAAATACATGAAAAAAGGTGACTGCAATAATATTTTTTCATGTATTTCTCATTTTTTCATTGAGCAGGTCATTGAAAGATGCAAGATGGGTTCTTATGGATGAGGAATCAAATTTCGCAATCCAACGACTGTCGCTGCTCGAAATTGAGCTAAACCCATAGGGAGATAAGTTGAAAATGTAAGTTAAATAAATATATATAATATTATTTTTTATTTTATTTATTCTTTTCTATTTTTTTTTGTTTTTTTTGCTCTAAAATTTGATGATGTAATCTAATCTTATTTTGTAATTTCCTTAGGAGGCCCATTTTAGACTTGAAAATTCCCCTAATATGTGAGTCTAATTCCTCCATATTAAGGGGGGATTTCTCGGTTGCCTTCATGTTTTTCACATCTGAACCAAGTGTGAAAAGGTAATTTCCTACCTACTATTATTTCCGCAAATCTCTCAACTGCTCCAGTTATAGAATAACATGGAATTCTCTTGAGAAGGGTTCATTGTTCTACCCTTTTCTCTGATCTACAGAAGCATTCCATTCCAAAGAATCAACTGATGCATTTTTACATTGATTCCATCTTCTTTATATGTTATTGAAAGTTTTTGTGAGACATTCTAAGGCTTTCTTCCATCTATCATCCATTAGCAAAATTTTCAAATTCCACCTTTACAAATAGTCAACATTCCAATGACATTTTTTTTCAAATTTCTTTAGCAAATCTCTAGAAGTAATTTTGCTAGAAAATTTAATAAATTCCAACTCGTAAATAAAAAAAATTCAATTGAAAAATGCCACAATGGAAAAACCAACGAATACTATTAAGGAATAATGTTTTTTTTACTTAGCATATTTAATTAACTACTTCACTAATAAATTCAACAGTTGTAGTGGTTCGAACTCTCCATTAGTAATTTCAGCACGACAAAATAATTCGACCCAACAAGGGAAATTAGCCCTAGTAAGAGAAATATGGCATGATAAGGTAAATTATGTCTTATTAGAATGATTTTGGCCCATTAAGAGAAATTAGACATAGCAAAATAAATTTGTCCCAACAACATAAATTTGGCACAATAATATAAATTCCACCCAACAAAAATAATTTCCGTGTAGCAAGATATATTTGGTAAAACAAAATAATTTCGACCTTGCAAGAGAAATTTGACACAAGAAGATAAATTTGGTCGAGCAAAATAATTTTGGCCTAGCAGAATAATTTCAGCCTTGCAAGAGAAATTTGGTCTAGCAAAATAATTTTGTCCTAGCAAAATATTTTTGACCCAACAATATGAATTCAACTTTGCAAAATAAATTTGGCCCAACAAATTAATTTTTGGACCAACAATAAAAATTGGGCATAATGAGATAAATTTGTCCCAACAGAATAATTTTGGCCTGACAAGATAAATTCAACCCAACAAAATAATTTCGTCCTAGCAAGATAAATTCAGCCTAGCAGAATATTTTCATCCTAGAAAGATAAATTCAACCTAGCATAATAGACAAATCTAGCTCTGGAAAATAAACTTTACCCAAATAGATAAATCTGGCTTCGAAAAATAGATTCATTCTTCAACATTTGGAGAAAAATTATCTGCAACAATTATTCTTTGGAAAATAGAATAAGAATTTTAACCAACGAACATGGTTCCTTTAATCTTCAAGAACAATATGACAATATGGAAAGTTTACTTTTAACTCACAACTGGCCAAAATCATGCTCTGTTACCACTGGAATCTCCTTTTTGGAACTTTTGGTTAAAATATATGAAAATTTTCTTTGGAAAAATATGTCGTGAATTATATATAACAATACCATGAAAATGTACTAAGAAATTACGAATAAATAACATATAAACCCATAAATAAAAAGTATTTCTACTATGACAAATTAATATATAATGCAAATACACATAAAACACGAAGAACGAAATCAACTTTATTTATATTGATATAAAATATGATAATATAATAGCGACAGGTAGTTGAGACAATGATGGCCACCAAATAATCTACTGCAATATTGAACCCGACCTCCAAAATAACAAATGGAAACTAATGGCCAAATCAAGAATCTGAATGATCCTCACTCCAATCTTTAGATGTGTTGTAGATCTGATCTCTAATAATATCACTGAAGCTCCATGATATTTTTGGGTGAAGTCTCCTCAATGGTGGGTTGGGTTTTCATCCAAATCATAATAGGAAACCCAAGGGTTTTCATCCTTGGGCTTGCTGAAAGCTGAGAATCTCTTTCCCAAACCTCTCCAATAAGATAACTACTCAACTCCAAGATGTTCCAATGATTTTCTTCCCCTCATTTTATAGATTTAATGGATCCTCTCCAACCTTCTAGAAACACTTTATTTTATTATTTGATTTCCATTCTAGACGATTCTCCTCTTTACTCTATTTGAGTGATTGATTTATTTATTTAAGTAACTTTACTCCTTCTGGCCTTTTTAAACATTTTCCCATTTTTTATTTAACTAGTGACTAATTAAAGTAACTTTTAATCTAGGAAAATGTAAATCCACCTCTACGATCTCTCCAACCACTGAAAATCAATTTTCGCCATCCTATCCTTTAGATCTCTTTGTTCTAGTTCTAACGAGTTATTACACTAATGTGTTTAACCAAATGCTCCTCCCAAAATGACACCTTAAGTGTATCTAATTAATATATGCTCAATAATAACCCTATTTTACAAGAATTGTTGGAGTGCAGTGAAAACAAAAATAAGTTGCGTGAAATTGACCTTGATGATGAATTATGGAAAGCGAACTCCGTCGAACCCTATAAGTCTCCTCCAAAATCCTCTGGGTCCACTTATAACAAAATCTCACTCTTGTGATCAAGCTTTCACCAACCTTGGGAATCCATCCTAGGCACATCATAAGGGAAACTCAAAATGGGGACATTACACTTTATTGCTTACAATAAGAACCTCGGCCATCTAGTGCGTTTCAATAAGATTAATAATCAAATCCTTATCCTCTTGGGTCTTGAAATCACCCTTCAAATTCCTCTTGAATTTTCTTATTAGATGCTCTTTCCTCTTCGTTCTCTAATTATGACTTCCATTTGGTCTACTTCTTCCTAAGTCAAATTACAGAACATACTATGGTAAAATCTAGCTACTTCTTGGGATTCTTTCCCCACCTTGGAGAGGTAGCAAGGAACTTCTTAGATGGATAATTTCATAGAACAAGTTATAGGTCTTATACAAGACAAATTTTACCTTTCTCATTATATAAAATTCTGTCCATGATACACAAGTTTTGATAATGCAGGTCCACCAACAATACTACATGTGTTTTGATAACAACAAATTATTGTCATGAGATTCATATATCCATAGCTATATCTACTACTTTGATGCATGGGTTTCGATGATGTAGGTCTAATGTGGTTTAAGAGCTCCATAACTCAGAAGAAAAAGGAGCATTAAGGTTTGAACACCAAGTTTTCTCCACTTAGTCCAGTTACTTCCAAGAATAAAAGGTTTTTATTGTTGTGAAATGTATATGTCCATAGTAGATATAGTTCACTAATATAGGTGTTTCAATAAAAAAATATTTTCATCTTTGGAGTTGTAGCAACATTTACTAATTAACCGATGCTTTTTCCACGTTCTAAACATATAGCATCTTTCCGCCAAATCCTTCCTCCAAGAGAATGGTGTGGCATTTACCTTGGCCATTTTATTCACTTGATGGCCTTTTCAATCATGAGATATTTTGATTTGTATTGAATTTGTTGTTTTTGATTTATAATGAAATGACTTTAACCCATTCACTAGATAATATGGAATCATTGCAACTATATTGAATGGTTAGATATTTTTTATTATAACTATCGATATGGTATATGGTAATCCATATAATTTTGATTAATTATTAATTTATATTGAATTTCGATTTAATCTTAACCTTTTCAATAACGTGATATTTCAATTTGTATTGAAATTGTTGTTTTATTTATTTATAATGAATCTACTTAACCCATTCATTAGATAATATGAAATCATCACAACTATATTGAATGGTTAGATATATGTTATTATAACTATCAACATGGTATATGGTAATCCATATCTTTTTGACCTAACAACAAATACATGTGTTTTAATAATGCAGGTCCATCTAATGGGTTCACATATGAGAAAAATGGATTCACGGTGGGGGGGAAAGGCATGCATAATTTTAATGTTATGCTTTTTCATTTCCACTGTTCAAGGCTGCATCATTAGAATTTGCTGAGTGGCCTCTCTTGTTGTGGAAGGATATGTGCATTTGGAGGTATTTCTAGATCCCACCCCCTCCATATCTCTAGTATACGCCACATCCATACCCCCAATATATGCCATGTGTTGCTTCTACTCTATCAGTTTTTGCTCGTCCATTGGTTTCTCCTCCTGTTTCGTCTCCTTTGGCTCTTATATTTGAGGCTTCAATACTAGTGGAAGTAGTAGAAACAACCTTAGATCCTACGCTTGACGCTTCACCACCACCTATAATAGCAGAAACACATGTAGCTCCTACAACCACTCTTTGTCGCCAAGTTCTAATTTTTAAATGCCAGGGATTAGGCATAGACCATCTAAAGCATATGGAAAACTTTAAAATCTTCTCCATATCTTAGCTATTTTAAAATACCTCTAACCTTATGTATATGATACCATTTAAAACATATGAAAATTGGTTACAAAATCTCTCATATCTCAACTAGATACCATCAATGTTTAGTTACGAAATTGGTGTATATGATAGCGGTGACATTTGGACACAAAATTTACGAATATGATACTCCCACTTGTATGTTCAATCTTTAATTTGTTGAATAATGGTGTGATCAAGGCTCACGACCTCACTACTTATTTAGGTGCTCTGCTCGCCACATACCACTACATTATATAAGATTATATTTTATATGCCTTATGTATATTTTGAAAATTATCAACATTATTTTGATGGATAATTATTATGTATGATGATATTATTATCTTTTGATAGATGTTTTGAATTTACCTTAGAATAATATATTCATGAAATATTTGATCTTGTATTCACACATTTGAATTTTAGTTGATTTGATTAAAGATGACGATGATATTATTAGTATTATCTTGCTTCTTTATATGTGTCGAAAATTATCAATGTTTTTTAATGGAGAATTATTATATATGATGACTGTTGAGCTAATTTATGTGACTAAATTAACGCAAGTATTATTATCAATCCGGGTTTGTGAAACTTAGAGGCAAATCCACTATTTGTGAAGATCAAGTATAAATACACTTTGAAAGATAAATGACAAAAGAAACTAAGGAAACATATATCTAAAACTCTTAATTCAATCAGCTTAAAAGAGGAAACACTGAAAGAGTTCTTGGCTCAAGAGATCTGCTCTCACCTCAATTATGACTTTAATGAATTAGAGATTATAATCAAAGACTCAAGATGCATAAATCATACATGAAAAAGAGCTCTTAACTTAAGAGACATTCAAAGTTTTCCATAATAACTCATTCATCTCAAGATAGAAATCTAAATGGAAACAAACTGTTTGCATGTAAATAAAAGACTAAATCTAATTCACCATTTCATAGAGAGAAT